>JAFEMH010005662.1:0-147500 GCA_022495995.1 Adenophora triphylla var. japonica
TAGATTGACTCTGCTGACCATAGTGCTCTCAAATTGGAAACAATTCCAAATGAAGCCCTGTTCGAAGCTTCCTTGAATCTCGCACGTGCTCCAGCTGGTTTCGATCGACCACTTTGCCCAACACCACTTTCGCTACCGGGCTCGCACAACAGTGAAATTAATTAAATATCAGTGCATATAGGCATAAATTTTGACCAGTTCAAATTTTTGTACATGTTCCATTTTATTTATTTTTGATCAACCTACTTGCTTATTTGCCAAAATAAAAAGAAGGTAATCACTAAATAGATGGGCAAAATACAGGTTCCGCCTCAGGGGCGCCTTTTCAAATACAAGTCAAATTATTCTGGACAATACACACGTTTTGTCTAAAAACAGCAGCAAAAGAGGACTACTCGGAGTCACCCGTCATCCAGAGCACTCGATGTCTTGCTCGCAGGCTCGGATCAATCGAAACAAGTAATCTCCAAATTCCTCCAGGCGGGAATAAGAGAAAGGCCTCCTCTACGTCTGCGAACTCAAGGACTCTCCCAGTTCGTGCCCCGGGTACGAAGGTGGACGAGTTCCGAACCCCGCCGTTCCACCCGAGAACTGGCCAAATCCCTGCACAAAGTCTGCTCCACCAGCCGTGGAGGCAGACGAACCTCTCGGCCTAGACGGCCTCATCTCATGAACAGCCGCACTCCTCCGGGAACTACACCACAGGAACTCTACGAGCCTCCTAGCATAGTTGGCCCACCCGTCCAACTGTCTCATGGCCTGATTGTACGTACGGCCGAACACCTACGAACCAGGAAAGTCGTCAAGAGACAAATAGAAAGTACAGATGCAACATTTGCAGAATGCTACTATCAAATGCAAAAAAAAAAATCAAAAGCACTCACGGAAGCGTTGGGGTCCGCTCTGTACCGAGGTCTCGGCTCCTCCAGAATAGGGATCACCAACCGCCTACGGGAACCATCCAGTCCCTCGTACGCCAACCTAGCGCATGGGAGCGGGTAGTCTCGGGTAGGGGTGTAAGTGGTTTAGCTCAAACCGCGGTTTGAGACCGAACCGAGCTAAACCACGTGGTTTAGCTCGGCTTTTAATTTTATCTGGTTTAGCTCGGTTTGAAAAATTTCCAAACCGGTCGGTTCGGTTTAGCTTGCGGTCTGAGTGCACCAAGCTGAACCGAGCCGAACCGAGCTAAACCGTTGAAGCCGTTAAACCGAGCTATGGAATCGAACCGTCAAACCGAGCTATGAAACCGAGCTATCAAGCCGAGCTATGGAACCGAGCTATGAAGGTCAAGACAATTAAATGAAAGCATGAAAATACTCCAAGAGAGAAAAGATTGGGAAAATGGTTAAGCTGGAACTAATGTATATCACCTGGCTTCTTCAATTTTCAATAGATGCTGCACTACTTCTCATGATCCACTTTCGACATCTACAAGCTTATCTGCAGATAATTCAATCCAAAAACATATCAATTTAGTCGCTTGAACATCAAAGTCTTTTAGCATTATAATTAACCCTGAACACATTTTCAGACTACCTATAATACTTTCTGAATTTCTTGTTTGCTGCAACTGGTAGACAATGATACTAAACAACTGAAATAATAGAGAAAAGACTTAATTATCTTATTATTCAGTGGAGCAATAGGAACACTAACAATTATAAAGACTCTAACTCTCTCCTACAACTCTCTTACAGACCAGACAAATACCAACAATTATAGAGGTTGGCATCCTCCTAATTCTTCCAAAGAATTCTAGAAATTTGGAAACTCTCCCAAATCAATAGACTCTTCTAATTAAAATTAAGTTGTTGGTTTGAAATGTGGTTTGGACCGCGGTTTGAACCGTGGCTTGAACCGTGGTCTGAACCATATAATCAAACCGCGGTTTAGATCGAGCTAAACCGAACCATGGCGGTTTAGCTTAGCTCGGTTTGATGTTTTTTGTGGTTTAGCTCGGTTTGGAATTTCTCCAAACCGATACTAGCGGTTTAGCTCCAAAATTTCCCCAAACCGAGCTAAACTGAACCGTTTACACCCCTAGTCTCGGGGATATCGAGGGCCCTCACCCTCCCTTTGCTACACCTGCGGGCTCCTCAGCCTCGTCCTCAAGAAGATGTCATAGTCGGCACCCTCTATGACATACTCGATATAGAACACGCCCTGTCTATACTGCTCTAACTCCTCCATCGGTATCGACAAAGGATGCTACATGTGCGGAGGCGGCTCCACCGGTACCATACGAAGGGACCCCGGACCATGCTGACGGGTCACCCTCTCCCCCAGATACATCGCGTCACAGTGAAGCCCCACCAGTAGCTTCCGCCGACGTGTAACATCCTTAGCGGCATGCACTACAATAGCATCAATCCAACTCCACCAAGTCAGCTGGATCCACTCGGAGAACTCTCGGCTCAGGGCCTGAGACACCTCCTCGTATGTCAGCCGAGTACCCTCTCTCGATGACACCGCCTTCTTTGCCTCCTTCTGCCAAATCAACATGGCAGGAAATAAGGACTGATACGCCTCCTTGATCTCCCACTGCTGTGGGCTTAACACCTCAAAGCACCAGACCTATCAAGCAAATGGAAAGTTATGTCAGCTACAAAGCAGATACATACGAGTATAAAAATGAGACAAGGAAGAGAAAAAGATGGGAACTTACATCCAAAGCAAATGAGTAGCAACACAAGGTGTTCTCCTCTCCCCGCGAGAACTTGTCCAAGGCATGGTAGAGCTCGGCCAGTCCAGCCTCCCCCCATGCGAACCTCCTCACGGCGTCCAGATCCGTCAACGAGACAAGCAGCGGGAAATGACAAGATGTGTCAGAAGTAGGAAACAGAGTCGCTGACAACGTAAACCATATGAACCCTCGAGCCAGACGCTCCGCGGTCATGCTAGGGGACCCCTCCCCATAAGCAATAATACCCCTCCTCAGATGATTCTCCATCGGTCTGTACCGAATACCTAAGCCCCTGGCATCGGTAATATCGAAACCCAGCAGCTCTGACAACTGCCCTGGGGTATAGCCGTCCACCCACACCAGCGTGTTGCCCCAGGTTGGAAACCTAGTGATAGCTGCAAAGTCAGTGGGAGTCCAGTCGCCTCCCCCCACCTGAAGTGAAAAGTGTGGGTCGTGTCCCACCAGTACTCGCTCAGAGCTACGTACATGGACCTCGCTAGGGATAGCCAAACCGGATCGGAACCGGACCGGAACCGGAAAACCGGACCGAAACCGGCCCGGAAAAGCCCGGAACCGCCATGAACCGGGGAGAAAAGCCGGGAAAGGGTAAGCCGGAACCGGTTTGGAGGCGGGCCGGTTAAGGTTCACCAAATTGGTGAACCGGACCGGAAAAAGCCCGGAACCGGACGAAAATTTGTTGTTTTTCAATAGAACCGGCCCGGAACCGGACCGGAAAAGCCCGGAACCGGACCAAAACCGTGAGAAAACCGGAACCGAATAATCGGAACCGTGAGAAAAGCGGGCCGGTTAAGGTTCACCTCCTCGCCGAACCGGAACCGGCGGTTCAAGGCCCGGAACCGGAACCGGACCGGATTTGGTCATCCCTAGACCTCGCCCTCTGCGTCACAGCCACCGCGGCTACCGCGCTGATAAATCTAGCCAAACCGGAGTCAATCACCAGCTGCCGTGGACTCCTCTCTCCATCCTGAGCCTCGTCCGAGAATATCTCCCATAGCGCTCGAACTGCCTCGAAGGCTCCCCGACTCTTCAGGTTGTGAACGTCAACTGTCCCTCGCCCCTGCAGGTGAACACGGCAAGAATACGTTAAATACAGAAGCGACATCGACAGAGTGCACGAACGCATATCTAAATGATGCAAAGCAGATACAGTTCTCATTTTTTTCCTAAAATATTTCCATCCCGGTTGGAGTATTAACGGTCCAAAATTTCAAAACACTTCGAAAACTCCGTCGAACCCGGAACTTTCCAAACATTTCAAAAACTCCGTCGAATCCGTAACTTTCAAAACATTTCGAAAAATCCGTCGAACCCGGAACTTTCAAAACACTTCGAAAACTCCGTCGAATCCGGAACTTTCAAAGTATCTCGAAAAATCCGTCGAAGTCGGAACTTTCAAAACATTTCAAAAATTTACTCCGTCCCGAATTAAACTTACTTTAAATTCGGAAAACACATCTAGGCATGGAATTTTGCAACCAAAATTTTTATGTCATCTACCCATAGTGTCAATTGAACTACACTCTAGTCAATTTCGACAAAAGCGCATAGCAAAGTCAAAAGCCCCATTTCGGGCACCAAAATTCCTAACTCATTTCTAGTCAAATTCCTAACATTTAAAGAATGCACATTCTTAAAATTAATGAAATTTGAAGGAAGTATACCTGTCTTTCGATCGCTCCTTTTGATTTGTGAGTCTCCCGAGCCGGGTAGAACTCCGCCTGATTCAAAGGAAGAACGGTGGTTCGAATGGTCCGCACCAACCTCGTTCATTTGTTATCGGTCCTTCCATGACGAGCCATTGGTCCCAAATCACCCTCCATGTTGATTTTCCCTTGCAAATTTGAGCAAAACTCAAAATTTGGGGTGATTTCTCTTCTCTCTTTTCTCTCTTTCTCGTCGGAATTAATGGAGAAAATGACCAATTCTTCCTCGGCCTCGGCGCTGAAATGAACCTGGTCAACTTCAGGTTAAGTCCGGTCGGACTCTTTCTGCAGCAGAAAAGATTCCTTGCCAATTTGGCCCCTCAACTTCTCGCAGTTTCGATTTTACCCCTTTTGGCCCACAAAAGTGTAAAATCTTCCCCAAGTTAGACCTTTCTAACACCCCATCCCCGAGGATGATGTCCCAGTTAGTTTTCACTAACGCTCGTCTCCAGACGTTAAATTCTCAGTTAGTTTTCACTAACGTTCATCTCCAGACGTTAAATTCCCAGTTAGTTTTCACTAACGCTCGTCTCCAGACGTTAAATTCACAGTTAGTTTTCACTAACGTTCGTCTCCAGAAGTTAAATCCCAAGTCGACATTTGACATTCAAATGCTCACTTCCATCCCAAGTTAACGTTTGACATTTGAACGCTCATTCCAGCCCCAAAACGACGTTTGACATTCAAACGCTCAGTCCTGTCTTCGGACATTCAAGTCACACTTCCGTCTCCTGACGTCAAAATTCCCATTGGTTTTCACCAACATTTATCTCCCCGACCGCCAGTCGTAAGCCCGATCGTCCCTCTACAGCGCCCATCAAGGTAAGCCCACACAGCAATCCCTCTTCAGCCACCCCAGTAAATCTGAATACCTGTTCACTCTAGCAAGTGAACGTTCACTTCCCCGGCAGTCATCGTAAGCCCGATCGTCCCACTACAGCGGCCATCAAGGTAAGCCCGCACAACAATCCCTCTTTGGCCATCACCGTCAGCCCGAACACGCCTCTCCAGCAGGATCCTAAGACTATCCGTCTAAAGAAGAAAACGTCAATCAACCCCCTCAGTTCCTAACTGACCCTGTCAGAACTCTGGATACTTTTCCCCAGCGATGTGTCAGTATCTCCCGAGACCACATCCCTTTCCTAACCCCATCGTTAGAATGTCAATCCTTCTTTATTGTTAATAACGCCAGTTTAACACAACCATTCCCATCATTGCCACCCTATCCCCGGCGGATAAACCTGGAAGTCATCATGAGTCCAGTACTCAAGGCATGAACGCCTTCGTCTCAGGATAAATGCATCCTCGCAACTCCGGTCTGAGGCGCCACACGCCCTCGTATGTTCCGAAAATCCCGGTCTGAGGTGCCACACGCCCTCGCATGTTCCAGTAACTCCGGTCTGAGGCGCCACACGCCCTTGCATGTTCCAGTAACTCCGGTCTGAGGCGCCACACGCCCTCGCATGTTCCAGTAACTCTGGTCTGAGGCACCACACACCCTCGCATGTTCTAGTAACTCCGGTCTGAGGCACCACACGCCCTCGCATGTTTCGCAAATCCCGGTCTGAGGCGCCACACGCCCTCGCATGTTCCAGTAACTCCGGTCTGAGGTGCCACATGCCCTCGCATGTTCCAGTAACTCCGGTCTGAGGTGCCACACGCCCTCACATGTTCCAGTAACTCCGATCTGAGGTGCCACACGCCCTCGTATGTTCCAGCAAACTCCGGTCTGAGGCGCCACACGCCCTTGAAGGTTTCAAAAATCTTAGGTTCATATGCCTCACAATAGTCTTCACTCAGGTTCAGACGCCTCATAATAGTCTTCACTCAGGTTCAGATGCCTCATAATAGTCTTCACTCAGGATCAGACGCCTCACAACAGTCTCTCTCAGGTCAAGGTCCCCACGCGCGACTCCTTGCACCTACGAACTACGATCGGCATGATTCCCGCTCGGGATACGTAGGAATCCTTTCGCTAAAGGTCCAGCCAGCTGACCGCCCAGGTCTTTCAAAGTAAGTGTGATGTACCCGATTTTTTTTGAAAATCAAACGGAGTCGCCACGCCATTTTTGTTTTAAGGGCCAAAACTTTGAAAAATGCCCGAGATCAGAAATTTAGGTTCGGAGGTCACGTTACGTGCCGGGAAGGACGTTAGTGTGCACCCGGAACGCCTCGTAAAAACGAGTCTTCCAAACATTCAAAATCCTTTGTTGTGTGTGTGTGTGTGTGTGTGTGTGTTTTGGCCAAAATAAGTTGAAACTGAGGTAAGTAAAAATTGGGAGCTCTTTTTAAGGCTTTAAACTGATCCCATGATTTTTTGGGTGATTTTTGGGTTGAGATTTGGCACTCAAAAGATTTTCGGAAGTTGAAAACCATTTCTGCCAGAATGAAAAAGGCAGTTGACCCTTGACTTTGAAATGGACTTTAGGGCTTGAAAACTCCAGAATCTGGGAAAAGTTCGGGAATGAAAAATGTTCAAAACACCTAAAAAGGTTTCTGTAAAATAACTTTTCATTTTGGAGATGATTTGAGGGTCAAAACCTTCTGGAAATCTCAGATCTGAAATCTGGATTTCCAGAAGCTGATGAACTGGCCTCTAAAAGAAAAATTGAAAAGAGGAGTTTTACTCACGAAAAAAATAAATTAAAAATATGTCTGGAAAGCTCTGGATGTTGGCTACAAAAAGTATTTTGTAGTTAACACCCAATTCAAAGTTTTACTGGGTCCAAAAAATAGGAAAACGGACTGAGTTCTCAGAACAATGCTATTGGACAGCAAGATGTTCTTGAGGAGAAATGTGATTTTTGGGGGGTTTACATCCATGTTCACCCCATTTTCATCCCTAGACTTGATACCACTACTTTTTGTTAAGTGGTTATCATATTCAAGTCATCCTTGGGGAATTTATGGGGTTGAAACATGTCCTTTGCAAAGGGAAAGGGGGTTTTGTAAAGATGAAACCAAGGAGAAAGAATTGACTAAAGATCTAAAATGTGGACCACTTGAGATGGTCATTCATGAAGATGAACTTCAAGATGACCATCTTAGGTCAAAACTCAAGTTAAACTAGACATAAAATAAGTCAAAGTAAGAAGAACAAGATGATCAAGAGATCAAAAGAGAATTTTAGGGTTTTGAGAAGGAGGGCTTTACCAATGGTGACACCCTATCTTCCTAGGCTTGGAATTTGACTTGAGGAGTATCAAGATTTGGTGTTTGGCTTGAGGAGTATCAAGGTTTGGTGTGTTTGGTATTTGATTGGGAAATATTCAAGAGAAAATGGTGGCAATCTAAGGATTTCCACTATTTTCTCTCTATATTTCGCCAGAACTTCGTTCTTTGTGAGTAAGTTGTCTTGTTTTAAGCGAGAGAGGAGGGTTCAATTTATAGGCCCTTTGGGAGATGCAAAGATGTCCGCGCGGAGGTCCTTGTAAAACGTGTGCAGTGCATTAAATGCCGCTCCGGGCTTTGAGCAGGAAGAATATTTTTCAAAATATCGGCGAAATTGTTTTTCAACTTGTTTGTTTCGGGATTTTCTTAATTCTTTTGCTTTTTGGATTCCTTTTTTGATTTAACTTTAAATGGCAAACCCTAACCTACTCTTGCTTGGTTAGGAAGGTTAGAGATTGTTAGAAATGTTAGAAATGTTAAAACTTTCGTTAACTTTCTAACGAAAAAACTACCAACTCAAATTGGAGCACTTACAGTAGCCCCTCGGCGACGGTGTTTTCGAAGGAAGCGGGGTCGTCGATAAGAGTAAGGCTCCATATTTGATAGGATGATCAAGTGATCGAGTGGCTGAACCTATTCAATAGGCTACCTACGTATCCCGAATGGGAATCAAGCCGGTCGTAGTTCGGGGAATGATTGTTTTTAAGGTATCAACCTGGAGATGATGGCGTTTTAGGCGCCTCGGACCTTGAAGATGATGGCGTTTTAGGTGCCTCGAACCTTGAAGATGGCGTTTTAGGTGCCTCGAACCTTGATGGTGGGGATAGATGGTCCTCTGGGGGACTTTGCTTGAAAGGATCGGTCTTACGTCTGCTGCTTGAAGGAAAGGATGACCATTTTGGTCGAGTGGCTGGACCTAATGATAGGCTACCTACGTATCCCGAGTGGGAATCAAGCCGGCCGTAGTTCGAAATTTACTCGAGATTTCGTTGGCTTATTTGAGTGAAAATCGGACGTATTCGTTGGGGAAATCGGTCTTACGTTTCTTCTTGGGGATGATTTTGATGAAAGATACGGGATTCCGTTATCTTTCTCGGGGAGATCGGTCTTACGTTTTCTTTGTAGGGGACGATTTTGATGAAAGAAACGGGATTCCGTTATCTTTCTCGGGGCACTCGGTCTTACGTTTAAGCTATAGGGAATTTCTTTTGAGAGGGTATGAACCTAAATGGGAACTTAGTTCAGGAGTATGAACCTAAGTTGAGGTTCGGTTCGGGAGTATGAACCTAAATGGAGACTTAGTTCGGGAGTATGAACCTAAGTTGAGATTTGGTTCGGGAGTATGAACCTAAATGGGAACTTAGTTCGGGAGTATGAACCTAAGTTGAGGTCTTGTTCGGGAGTATGAACCTAAATGGAGACTTAGTTCGGGAGTATGATCCTAAGTCGGGATTTGGTTCGGGAGTATGAACCTAAATGGGAACTTAGTTCGGGAGTATGAACCTAAGTTGAGGTTTTGTTCGGGAGTATGAACCTAAATGGGAACTTAGTTCGGGAGTATGAACCTAAGTTGAGGTTTTACACGATGGAGGCTATTTGAAGGTGTTCTTCTTTGGGGAAGACTCGGGCTTACGAGAACCGTCGGGAAGAAAGGTGATCAATGTCGGTCAAGTGGATGGACCAGGATTGATGTATGCAGGGGTCACCCGAGGATTGACTATTTTAGGGAAGTCGTCCTAGAGATTGTTTGTATTTGGGAGTCACCAGGGATTGACTATTTTAGGGAAGTCGCCCTATGATCGACTATTTTGGGAGGTCGCCACATGATCGACTATTTTTGGGAGGTCACCCTATGATCTGACTGTTTTGGGGAAGTCGCCACATTGTTTGACTATTTTTGGGAAGTCACCCTATGATCGACTATTTTTGGGAAGTCGCCTATGATCGACTAATTTTGGGAAGTCGCCACTGTGGTTTGACTATTTTTGGGAAGTCGCCCTATGGTTTGACTATTTTTGGGAAGTCGCCACTGTGGTTTGACTATTTTTGGGAAGTCACCCTATGATCGACTATTTTTGGGAAGTCGCCCTATGATCGACTATTTTTGGGAAGTCGCCACGTGGTTTGACTATTTTTGGGAAGTCGCCCTATGGTTTGACTATTTTTGGGAAGTCGCCACTGTGGTTTGACTATTTTTGGGAAGTCGCCCTATGATCGACTATTTTTGGGAAGTCGCCACTATGATCGACTATTTTTGGGAAGTCGCCCACATGGTTTGACTATTTTTGGGAAGTCGCCCTATGGTTTGACTATTTTGGGAAGTCGCCACTGTGGTTTGACTATTTTTGGGAAGTCACCTATGATCGACTATTTTTGGGAAGTCGCCCTATGATCGACTATTTTTGGGAAGTCGCCACTATGGTTTGACTATTTTTGGGAAGTCGCCCTATGGTTTGACTATTTTTGGGAAGTCGCCCTATGGTTTGACTATTTTTGGGAAGTCGCCCTATGATCTGACTATTTTTGGGAAGTCGCCCTGTGGTTTGACTATTTTTGGGAAGTCGCCCTATGGTTTGACTGTTTTGGGGAAGTCGCCCTATAATGTTCTTTTAGAAAAGTAGTTGACTAAGATATGCTTTCATACTGTCTTTGTGCTTACAGTAGTTGCCGGAAGGAGGCGAGGCTACGGGCGATGTTGATGAAGAGTTGTTAAGTTCTTTGTTCGTGGGACGGTTTTAGCGACGATTTCTTTGTCTTTGGAAGCATTTTGACCTGAAGGAGTAGTTTGGTTGAGTCTGCATCTTGCTGGTGATCGTCAACCTTGTAGAGGTGGTTGAGCTTGTATTCACATTGGGACTTCTTGCTTTTGAGAACTTGGTGTCTCTGACCGCATTGTATTGGAGAGCTTGGCGTCTCTGACCTTCTTGCCTTGGAGAACTTGGCGTCTCGACCGATTTGTATTTGAGAACTTGGCGTCCACGGCCGATTTGTATTGGAGAACTTGGCGTCTCGGCCGATTTGTATGTGAGAACTTGGCGTCTCGACCGGCGGCATTTGATTTGCATTTGAGAACTTGGCGTCCACGGCCAGCTGTATTTGAGAACTTGGCGTCTCGGCCGAATTGTATTTGAGAACTTGGCGTCTCGACCAGCGGCATTTGATTTGCATTTGAGAACTTGGCGTCCACGACCGGCGGCATTTGATTTGCATTTTGAGAACTTGGCGTCCACGGCCAGACTTGTATTCGAGAACTTAGCGTCTCGGACCGAATTGTAGACACTGGAGGTGGTCTTCGTTGGGGAAACATTTTCATCCATTTGTGGACATTGGAGGTCGTCTTTAGCAAGTTGCGAGCCTTAGGAGCTTGTCTTTGCCAAGCTGTAGATGTTGGAGGGCGTCTTCATTCATTGGAGGTCGTCTTTGGTGAAGATTATCCTTGCCGAAAAAAGGGGATTTGATTTCACGTTTGAATTCTGCATTCGTTAGTGAAGAGGAAGATGCATATATGGCATTCATGATGACGGATGCATGCATGGAACCAAAAATGATTATGGGATGATGCATTTACTTGCTTTCGAAGATGCACTTAGCCTAAGCTTACGCGGGAAAATTATGATTTATGATCTTCGATGATTTAGGATTATTCCTATTGACTCAAGTTTTGTGCATGCTACATGAGCCCTTGGGAGATTTTTAGTGGGGATGCATGGGTATGGAGGCTGCTTGGAGCAGATTTTGATCAAGTGGGGGATGAGAACCCTTGATCGCGATTTAAACGGCGGTTGTTGGTGAGGTTTTGTCGGCAATATCACATGGACCTCAATCTTGATGAGATTGGATTCGGATCCGGGTCTTGATTGAAACTTTCCCTCTCATTCTTGGTCATTTGAAGGCGTCTTTGACGGACTTTAGGGCCAACGTTGATACGAGTGAAGCTTCTTTCATTTGGATGAGAGTTTGTGACCTTGGCAGAAACCTTGTCAGGAGGATGATTTGATGGAATTGCTAATGCGGGAGAAACCACGATCTTGAATTCCGATGCTACGGGAAGGCTGCCGTGTACCAAGTTACGAAGCTGAAATTCTTTCTTGCGACTTGATAAAATTCGGGTCCAAAGACCATCTTGACAAAGCCCCGGATCTGAGTAGGCAAAGTCCAGATTTTGAAGAAGCGATTTGGCGAGTCTATCTCGTGGTGAAGAACCCAGCGTGGACCCAAAGATGACTATATAAGCCCCGGCTTGAAGAGGCTGCTACGGGAGAACACAGGAGAACCGCTTAGCAAGCCCAGCATGAAGAAATTCGAGTAGTCTTACGGAGGGGGAACCCATCTTTTCGAGACCTTAGTCAACCGATTCTTGGACAAGACTCGAAATGTTTACGTGCGGGGGCATATCTTTTGAAAGATGGGAATGTCTCCCGAATTTGTGTATGACACTCTCGCTTTTGGTTTGACTCTTTTGAGAGAGTATAAGCATCACAAGGTGTGGAAAAGTGTATGGAAGCCCCTGCGAGACGGAAAGACGAGTGTTTGGCTCTATTTCCCTATGATGGAGAGAAGACTTGTCGAGACACTTGAAAACTTGTCTTATTCATGATGATCACAAAAATTTGCTTAAAACCCTTTGTTAATGTTCGGGTTATTCAATCCCTAAATACGATATGAACAAATATTTTGATTAATCACAAGGAGAAAACCAGCGATATCGAAAATCAAGCTTGGAAGGGCGGAAAGTGTATAGGGACGATCCTTGATGAGACCGGATTTTTTGAGATTTGTTTGTGATTTCGGCCGGACCATTTACGGTTGCCTACGTTCCCTCCATTATGAAGAGCTCGGGTCGCCGTAGTTCGGGCCTATCCCGAATGAAAAGAGAGAATGGATGTTGAAATTCGAGGGTCGAGGACCTTTGGGGATTTTGAGGATTTGGAGGATTGAATAACATATCCCCTTAGAGTGTCCATGAAAGACACGGATGCGAAGCCCAGTGGGACATCCACGGCAAGTGTTTGTGAGGAGAAATGAAATATGCTCACATGAAGGGAAGGGTTGAATTTGCACAATCTTTGATTGGTAATTTTGAACCAAAATGGATTAGATTCCAATTTAAGCAAGCAATGAAGCATTAATTTGATCCACGACATCGAGGATATTAGAATGAAAGCTTGCTATCCGGTAGGGGCTGTAGTTGGGTTTCCGGGCTTCGATCGGCTATCGGGTGATTTGGGAGATTATGACCTCTTGAGATGAGAGGTCGGCTAGGCCTTTCTTGACCGAACCTCTAAAGATGAGAGGTTGGCTCGCGGGGATGTGTTTGGGAAATCTATGGCGAGGAAGATTGATTGCCTCCAAGAATGAGAGGTCGAGATTTTGACTTGGCCAAGGGCAAGGGTAATGGTGATGGGAGTATCCTCTAAAATTGAGAGGATGGCTTGGGATTGGTTTAAGGTAATGATAAGAGGAAGTCAGAAGCGTGACAACTTTTGCGATCTTGCGAGAATTCGGGCTCCTTTTTGATCATTGGAGAGCTTCTTGAGATGTCGGGGACTTTTGAGTTCTTCTTCTTTTTTTTTTTTTTTTGGAAGGCTTCTGAGGAGCTTGGAATTATATCCGAGATTGTGAGGATTTTAAAATCCTTCTTTTTTTTTGTTTCTTTTTTTGTTTTTTTTTGTTTTTTTTTTTTTTTGTTTTTTTTTGTTTTTTTTTTTTTTTTTTTTTTTTTTTTTTTTTTTTTTGTTTTTTTTACTTGGAAAGCTTCTACGAGGAGTTGAGGATTATCTTTGTCCTTCCTTCATGGCTTGAGATAATTTGCGCATCGCCGATTCTCGAAGCTAACTTCTCGGGCTCGCTTGGACTTTCTCTCGGTATGGAGCAAAAATGATGGCTAAACCGGGTTTCAAAACACGCCGATCTTGAAATGAGAGGGTAGTGTTTAGTAAGGGTGAGGTAATGGCTTTCCTATGGGTGAAAGGTTTCAACCGCAATCCCTACGAGATTAAGTCTTCATTGCTTGCTTAAGCTTTATATGAGAAAAGATCCATGCAAATTCATCGAGCAACGAGATGATGATGATGAAAGGGATGTGAGCATATGAGATGCAAGATGGGGAGTTGGTAAGCCCCAATTTGGGAAGGATATCAATTGATTTTCTCACTCCGATTAGTTTAAATATTAATCATTTTCGAAGAATTAGTGGTTGAAGCGGCACAAGTGATCATTTTGGATAAAACCATTTCAATTAAGTGTAACGTGGGTGCGCAAATGATGTCTCGAGTCTAGCAAGAAAAGAAAAAAGACTTATATTAAAAATTAGACACTTAACCACTATGTCCAAAATGGACTACAACGACACAAATGTCCAGGAAGGACTTAGGTGAAAGAAAAGTACTAGAACCTACGAAGGTTGACTCAAAAGACTATCTTAAAGATAGGTAGCCCCCAGTCTAGCCGCTCTTTCTTTGTTGAACCATGCATCTATTCTTCGACGCCGGAGACGGGAGCTATTGCGGAGACCATTCCATCGGGATTTCCTTGGCAACTTTTGCTCAATCCAACCATCTTCATTACTGCGATAGTGGTTCATTGACCTTGCAAAGGGACGAGTCAAACTCCATTGTGCCCACAAGGCTTGAACCACCAAACTCGATCATGTTGACACTCATGTTGTTAGGGAGCGGGTTATTGATAGTATTAGGTCCTTCGGGCATCTCTAACCTCCCTTGCTCAATCAACCCTTGGATGGCCTTTTTTTTTCGTGGGGACGCAATCATCCGTCAGTGCCCATGGTGCGATGAAAGGCACAATGCTTGGAGGTATCCAAAGGAGCGTTGGGGTTTCTAGGCGATAATTTTCCAAAGGCCGGAGCAAACCTTCTCTCACCAAACCTCTGAAGATATCACTCAAAGGCATCCCAAAGTTTCTCAAGTCTTGGAGCCGGGATCTGGATGCATCGAGGCTTCTTGGGAACAAAGGAAGTGGCATTGTTACGATCTGTCCCGCGTAGCCAATCGCCTCTTTGCCTTTAGCGAAAGTGAGAGTAGTTTTGGAGGAGGAGCCCGATATCCGTAGGCGAGTGCAGCGATCGAGCTGCTGATTGTAAGCCTTTTCAAACTTAGCCCCGGAATTAACCATTGCACGCAAGTCGGCGTAGGGAAGTGGGTGAGGAAGCTCTCAAATGCGGCTTCAAGCATGGCGAAAGATGTCTAAGCGCTCCTCGTCAGAGGGAGGAATGGCCATTTCACCGAGCTTTAAGTTCCATCTCTTATAGAAATCCCCAATATTCTCATTAGGCGTTTGCATCGTTGTTTGCGGGTCAACTCTGTTTGTCTCCCACTCCAAGTTGGCTTTATACTTATACGTGAAAGTCTTGGTAATTTGTTCCCAAGTAGCCCTAGCTTCGTACCGCAATCGGAAAAACCATTTCAAAGCCCACGACTTCAAAGAGAGACTAAAGTAATCGGCCAAGCTTTGGTTTGTGCATCCCTTAGCCTTCATTGCCAAAGTATAGGTGTCCAAGTGAGTTTTAGGGCATGCACTCCCGTCAAACAATTCCAGTGGGCATCACAAACTTGTGAGGCGGGGGGACAATCGAGTCGGGATCGTAGGCCGAAGAGAAGCGGTGTTCTTTTTGGCGGTCAATTCGGCAATCTGTGCTTTCATTTCCTTGTGTTGCTCCATAAACCAAGCCAATTGGGGATCCAAAGGCGGAGCGGGAATTCCTGAGTGATATTTGAGCTAGGAAGAGGACTAGGCTGTTGGTGGTGCATTGGTGGAAGGAATACCATATCCGGAGCATAGGTGAAAACCCGTCCTTGGCCCAAATTACCACAGGGAGTGTAGGTAGGAGGCTGGGGCAAAAGGATAGAACCCGGCTGACTTGCTTTGTTGGCTTCCAATCGGCGAGAGAAGATGGAGGCAGATCACTGAGGTAGCCATATGGCTTGGATTTTCGGAGTGAGGCCCATAAGTAGGCTTAAGTGCGGGTTCTTGTCCCTGGTTGTTGAATTGCATGGGTTTGGTTGTGGCGAGGATGCATAGCAGAGAGGATCTTGTGATCCTGGTGATTCGGATGAAACCGGGATGAAGGCTTGATAACCCATAGAAGTACGAGTGAATGGATTTGTGAAAGGCGTGTGAGGAGCAGCGAACAGTACCATTCGAGGAGGGGCTCTGGCTGTGGCCCGAGAACCGGATTGTGGCGGCATTCCAAATTGTGGTTGTTGATGTGAAGGTCTAGATTGATCGGTTCCGAGCGAGGTGGGATTCCAATCTGCTGTGGCATTCGAGGTATCCCCAACCATGAGAGGACATTCCGTGCTTGACTTTGCCCCCACCGAGGAGCTGTGAGCGGATTCGTCCCATCGGGTGCATGGATCCGGTGGTCGACCCGAAGATCGAGGAACATGTGTTACGGTAGCACCGAAGGAGGTTGGTGGTGGCATCCTGGAGTAATCGGGCGGCCGAGATTGGGATTGGGGTCATCCTCTTCTTCCACAGTGAAGGTGCCATCGGGATTGAGGTGGCGGCCAAACCATGGCTCTTAATAGCCTCGATAAGGCTATTCAGTGTGCTTCTGTCGCATTCTCATACGTTACGCTAGCGATTCCATTGTTGTTACATGCGAGGAGTCCGGGAGGCGGAGTGACGTTGTCCCCCTCGTTACCGGTGATGCGAGACATTACGAAACCCGGAGTTGAAACAAACGGCGAAGGCGATGAGGCACTTGACTCTTCCCAGGCGATTAAACGGTGACCCGGTGCCCGAAACCAAGCTTTACGCGGAGGCTGCGGGGGAAAGACACGAGGGTTCAGATGGCGGGAATTGAAGGAGGGTAGGTGTTTGGGCTCTTAGGCTCATGCAACATGCAGTTATTTGTTCATGTTTACTTAAAACACGTTTTATTAACCTAATCGGTTGGAAAAGATTGCTCTTCTTTTTTTTTTTCGAACTACTCGATTCTGGATCGGTGGGCCCCGTCACTACGTCTATAAGCCCCTCGTATTCCACCATGTATTTCGACCTCCCGGGGTGGACGGCCCGGGCGAGGGTCCTATAGGGCAAGCGGGTCCCACCGACCGAAAGAAAAACGATCCTAGAAGTCGGCGGGTAATCCGGTCTTAATGAGCATTCGATGTAAATTACGGACAAAGGCGACGTCAAAGTCAAGATCATGTCAGAGAGCTCGGCAGTAAAGTCGGCATGATTTGGGTGATGAATGTCCACGATTGATCTTGACTTGTCGTCAATTAGGCCGTAATTAGGCATGGAATAATCATTCATCCTTGATGACTCAGTGTCATGCTTTGGGAGTCGATGTATAATTTGTGCCGGTCGAGCCGAAGTCAAGGCGCCGGTCAATATCTTGGTCAAAGTCCGCGGCGGAAAACCGGCGAGAACTTCGGCGATTAGGGACCCGAAAGATATTGAGTCGGTATGCCGACAAAGGCTTGAAAGGAAAGGTCTATACACGAGACGGGGCATGACACGGACCCGGACTAAAAACCAACCGGGTCTCGGACAAAGTGTGTCACGGACAAGTGCATGGTCGACACGAGGCTCCATGGGATGTTTGGGTAGTCCTGTGCTCGTCCGAGAGGCATAATAAGATCAAACGGACCGCGACAAGGATTTCCCCGGGTTAAGGACGTAGTGTGCAGTGTACGGTCAACGTGCGCGTAGTGTGCAAGCAGTATATCTTCTTTTTCTGAGTAAAATAGAAATTTTTTATGTGTCTTAAAAAGTATGATGCATGATTTTTTTTTTGGAAATTTTCATTTTTTTGAAAAATCTTTTTTTTTTGAAATTTTTTTTTGAAAATTAATGAGCACATAATCACAAAAATTCCAACAGTTAGGGACATTATTCCGACAGTCAAAATTTTGACTTTTTCCGAGGCGGCCAAAACAAACACGAAAAATGTGCAAAAATCAACACACACAAAACAAAGGATTTTCAAATGTCGGGACGGAAGCTTGACCCTCGAAAGCTTTTTCTTTTTTTTTTTGAAAACGATGATACCGGTACGTGGGATTGTTAAACCACAATTTATCCCCGACTCGTGTTAGGAGGCGATAACGGGAAGTTTAATGGTTTCCACCAATATACCAAATATCATTTTTTTTTTAGAAAAAGCTTTATCCCAGTGAGTCGCCACTGTGATGTACCCGATTTTTTTTTGAAAATCAAACGGAGTCGCCACGCCATTTTTATTTTAAGGGCCAAAACTTTGAAAAAAGCCCGAGATCAGAAATTTAGGTTCGGAGGTCACGTTACGTGCGGGAAGGACGTTAGTGTGCACCGGAACGCCTCGTAAAACGAGTCTTCCAAACATTCAAAATCCTTTGTTGTGTGTGTGTGTGTGTGTGTGTGTTTTGGCCAAATTAAGTTGAAACTGAGGTAAGTAAAAATTGGGAGCTCTTTTTAAGGCTTTAAACTGATCCCATGATTTTTTTGGGTGATTTTTGGGTTGAGATTTGGCACTCAAAAGATTTTCGGAAGTTGAAAACCATTTCTGCCAGAATGAAAAAGGCAGTTGACCCTTGACTTTGAAATGGACTTTAGGGCTTGAAAACTCCAGAATCTGGGAAAAGTCCGGGAATGAAAAATGTTCAAAACACCTAAAAAAAGGTTTCTGTAAAAGAAATTTTCATTTTGGAGATGATTTGAGGGGTCAAAACCTTCTGGAAATCTCAGATCTGAAATCTGGATTTCCAGAAGCTGATGAACTGGCCTCTAAAAGAAAAATTGAAAAGAGGAGTTTTACTCACGCAAAAAATAAATTAAAAATATGTCTAGAAAGGTCTGGATGTTGGATACAAAAAGTATTTTGTAGTCAACACCCAATTCCAAGTTTTACTGGGTCCAAAAAATAGGAAAACGGACTGAGTTCTCAGAACAATGCTACTGGACAGCAAGATGTTCTTGAGGAGAAATGTGATTTTTGGGGGGTTTACATCCATGTTCACCCCATTTTCATCCCTAGACTTGATACCACTACTTTTTGTTAAGTGGTTATCATATTCAAGTCATCCTTGGGGAATTTATGGGGTTGAAACATGTCCTTTGCAAAGGGAAAGGGGGTTTTGTAAAGATGAAACCAAGGAGAAAGAATTGACTAAAGATCTAAAATGTGGACCACTTGAGATGGTCATTCATGAAGATGAACTTCAAGATGACCATCTTAGGTCAAAACTCAAGTTAAACTAGACATAAAATAAGTCAAAGTAAGAAGAACAAGATGATCAAGAGATCAAAAGAGAATTTTAGGGTTTTGAGAAGGAGGGCTTTACCAATGGTGACACCCTATCTTCCTAGGCTTGGAATTTGACTTGAGGAGTATCAAGATTTGGTGTTTGGCTTGAGGAGTATCAAGGTTTGGTGTGTTTGGTATTTGATTGGGAAATATTCAAGAGAAAATGGTGGCAATCTAAGGATTCCCACTGTTTTCTCTCTATATTCGCCGTAACTTCGTTCTTTGTGAGTAAGTTGTCTTGTTTTAACTGAGAGAGGAGGGTTCAATTTATAGGCCACTGGGAGATGCAAAGATGTCCGCGCGGAGGTCCTTGTAAAACGTGCCTGGTGCATTAAATGCTGCTCCAGGCTTTGAACAGGAAGAATATTTTTCAAAATATCAGCAGAAATTGTTTTTCAACTTGCTGTTTCGGGATTTTCTTAATTCTTTTGCTTTTTTGGATTCCTTTTTTGGTTTAACTTTAAATGGCAAACCCTAACCTACTCTTTCTTGGTTAGGAAGGTTAGAGATTGTTAAAAATGTTAGAAATGTTAAAACTTTCGTTAACTTTCTAACGAAAAAACTACCAACTCAAATTGGAGCACTTACAGTAAGGCATCCCTCGATTTGGATCCTTATCTTTTTTCAATGACCCCACCTCCTTCGAAAGTGACGTCGCTGAGGGGCTAACTGTAAGTACCCAAATCCGGATCGCCAAAATCTGTTAGAAAGTTAACCGGAATCCTTTAACTGGCCCGCTCCAGGTTAACCGGAACCCATTAAGCTCCCCTTTCCCAAGCCAACGAGACGTCTCGGGACTGCCCCGTGCATCCTGACGTCAAAGCGTACTCAACACACGTCGTCGCACGTAAAAGTACAGCTTTCCCTGAAAAATGCACTTTCCGGCACTTTCCGGGGGCATTTCAGACATTTTCCGGACTGTTATTTTAAAAACGGACAAAACCGAGGATAATGGCACGAAATCCCATAACCTGGTGAGTCACAGGGACACTTGGCGTGCATGCCACAGCTCCCTCATCAACATCAATCAAAAATCAGTGTGAAAAGACTAAAATACCCCTGGTATGCAGTCCAAGTCCGGCCGAACTCTTTTGCAGACAATCCAGAATTGCCAGCAAGTCCCTCCAATTTCCAAAGTTTCAAAAAACCCCCTGGTTTTCAACCTCAGTCCATCCGGACTTATCCTGAAATTTTACCTATAAATACAGAAGCTATCAAAGCCATAAACAACAACAAAAATTACTCCATTTCCTCCCAAAGCCACGGAATAAACTGGTCACACCCCTACTCGAGCCCCATTTTACCTGGTTTTGCGTGAAAACCCCGTATTTCGATCAAATAGAACTCCCGCCACCTCAAAACACCGTTCCAAACACTTTTTCGTATCTCGTATACGTCCCCCGATCCAAAGGAGCCGACCCTAGCCATAGGTAGCTCCCTCTCTCTCTAAACTCTCGTTCTGTCTCGATTTACGTGCCAGTTGCTACAATCGTTTCGGATGACGTTGTTGTTAAAATGTAGACATCTCTATCTAACGGGTTCCGATACGTTTTAGCCCCTAGATCCTCTTCTCTTCCCGAAAGAGAGGTAATCTCGGGTTAAAATGACGTTCCGGCCCCGTTCCGTTACTTTTGATGTCGTTTACAAATTCCGAATCGTTTGATCCGTCGAACGTCATTTAAATTCCTGTCATTTACCAATTCCAGATCATTTGATCCGTCGATCGTCATTTACTTTTGCGCAAATTTACAATTCCGTCGTACTTTACAATTCCGGATCGTTTTATTCCGTCGATACCGCATTTTAAATACTGTCATTTACAAGTCCGAGCCATTTAGATCATGATAGTATTTACTTATCAAAGTCTGAGTTGCAACCCGATTCGTTGATCGCATATCATTTAATATGTTTTTCCCGTAAAAATCGTAAACAATGTAATGCCTGGTTCAAAACCGGAGTTCGACATTCGAACTCTCTTTCAAAACACGCGAAATGACGTTTGGCATCCAAACGCTCATCTTCAAACTTAAAAGCCGCCATTTGACACTCAAATGACACGCCCGGTTCAAAACCGGAGTTCGACATTCGAACTCTCTTTCAAAACGCGCGAAATGACGTTTGGCATCCAAACGCTCATCTTCAAACTTAAAAGCCGCCATTTGACACTCAAATCATTTAATACGTTTTTTCCCGTAAAATCTTTAACAATGACACGCCCGGTTCAAAACCGGAGTTCGACATTCGAACTCTCTTTCAAAACGCGCAAAATGACGTTTGGCATCCAAACGCTCATCTTCAAACTCAAAATCCGACGTTTGACATTCAAACGCTCCTTTCATAAAAGTCAACATTTGACACTTAAGACAAACAGTTAAAATCAGCATTCGAGCCACTTTTCATAAAAAACTTCAAAACCGACGTTTGTCATTCTAACGCTCGCCTTTTCAAAAGGAATCACGTAATCAACGTTTGACATTCAAACCAAGATTAAGCTTGTCATTCAAGTCCCCCATTTTCAAAATGCAAACACACACACACACACATGCACACATTTTCGAGAAAGGTAGAAAGACTCATCATACGAGGCGTTTCGGGTGATCTCAATATACTCTTCCCGAAACGTAACGTGACCTCCGAACCTAACAATCTCTGGTACTAAAAATCATTTTACTCATTTTTGCTACCAATAAAAGTGACACCCCATTTTCAAAGCCTTTTTCTAAGTTTTTGCTGCCAATAAAAACGACACCATTTTCAACCAATAGCCGTTTTTCAACGTTTGGGCTCAAAATACAAAAACCGCGTGGCGACTCCTCTCCTTCCCGAAAGCGAGGTCTCAGACACCAACCCCGCGAAAGACAATCGCTTTCGCTCGTGCGAATCCAGGTAATTTCAGTGGTATGCCCATGATACTTGTGGAAGCGGCAATGTTTGGTCTCGTCCATTCTGACACTAGGGTTCTTGGGTTTCCAATTCTCCAAAGGTCTGATGAGTCCTTCGGCCACCAAACCATCAAATACTTTCTCCAACGGCATTCCAAAGTCTTCGGTAGTGTAGAAACGAGGCCTTGGCTTCACAGTGGCTTGACCTGAACTTTGTCCAACTTTCTCATTCTGGATATAATTGACTTCACCGACCATTTCTTTTCCCTTTACGGCGACGGCTGGGGCATTTGAGACTGGTGCTTTGTACTGGTAAGAGTTGCCTGTCCCTGCAACTGGAGCCATATTGAAGGCATTTTCAAACTTAGTGCCGACATTTACCATTGCCCGGTGATCAGGATAATAATAATTGCCAATCTGGACCCTTAACTGAGGCTTCAAACAGGACTGGAAAATCTCCATCTGTTCCTCTTCATTCAAAAGGGTCATCATTTCACTAAGTTTCAAATTCTACTTGTAAAATTCACCCATTAGTTCATCTAGGCGCTGCAAAGTGCCTTGCAAGTCATTCCTGCTGGTTTCCCAATTCAAGTTAGCCTTGTACTTTTCCATGAATGTTTCCTTGATCTGGTCCCATGTGGCTCGAGCTTCTGGCTTCACATGTAGGAACCACCCAAGAGCTGAACCCTTTAATGATAGTTGAAAGTGATTAGCCATTTGCTGATACGTGCAGTCCTTGGCCCTCATAGCAAGGAGGTAGCTTTCAATGTGAGTCCGAGGACAGTCTGTGCCATTGAACTTTTCAATCTCGGGCATTCGAAATTTTGGAGGAAGAGGGACAATTTTGCTAGGGTCAGTGATCTGATATACTGCCTTCTTGGTGCTCAGTTCCCCAAACTTCTCTTGCATGGACTTAACTTGCTCCATCAACCAGGTCATGTTGGGGTCAGGTGACGGTTTTGGATTGCTCGATTCCGGAGTAGGTTTATCAGACTTGGGTGGCAATATAGTGGGTGGTACATTGGTAGTTGGTAACATGGATTGGGGATCTTTCGAAGGGAAGTAGGTGTAAACTTGACCTGGTCCCGTGTTTCCGTAAGGCAGGCCGGAGGCATAGGAGTTAGGTTCATAGTTACCAGGGTAAGAAAAGGGATAAGGAACCTCGTGGGGTCCTGTTGGCAAGGTTGGGGGTGGAAGATCTGCTGTGGCAGGGCATAGGTTAAAGAGATCATTGGATTGGCTCTGGGGCCTGGAGATTGTCTGGGATGGCCCATACTGAGGAGGGGGAGTGAGTCCCATAGGATAATGCAAAGGTTGAGTGCCTGGGGTGGCCGTGGCATTTGCTCTCTGTTGGTAGGGAACAAAGCTGGGTCTTATCTGAGAAGGCGAGGGTGTTGGAGCCCTGTTGGCCTGGGATGTTGGAAAGGACTGAAAAGGGGTATTCCTTGGAAAGGGATCATAGGTGGATGGAGGAGGGCATTGGTTATAGGCTTGAGGAGCTGAGATTGCTATTTCTGCAGTCTCATCTTCTGCCATGACCAAGGAACCATTGCTTTCGACCACTATCTGAACCCCATGACGACAGAGCGCATCGATAGCCATGGCTTGCTGTTCCTCATGGACCTTACGACTGTTTTCCAAGGCTAAGGCTAGCTCTTCTTCCCTAGTCATCGGGTTACCCAAACCCTTTGTTTTTCTGTCCAAATCGCCATTCGACTCTGCGGGTGACAAAACTGAGGATTCTGGCAAGCTATCTGAGAATTCTGCACTGACAAACCGCTGACCCGATATTTTCACCCACTTCTTTCTCGCCGCGGGAAAGGGATAGCTAAGGTTTAGACTCTGGGGTAGGTGTTTAGGCTGAAGGCTCAAGCAATATGCAAATTAAGAATCTTCCAGTTTACTTAAAACAGTGTCTTTTATTAATTTCTATTTGATTGGAAAAGGGGTTGCACTTCTTTTTTGAAACTACTCTAGATCCTGGATCAGTGGGTTCCGTCACTACGTCTATAAGCCCCTCATTTTCCACCTGTATTTCGACCTCCTAGGGTGGACAGCCCCGAGCGAGGGTCCTATAGGGCATGCGGATCCCACCGACCGAGAGAGAAGAACGCTCCTAGGGTCTAGTGGGTCATAGGAACTTTTAACGCATGAGAGATGCGGATTATAGTCAAGGCAATGTCGGGAAAGTCTCGTCTTTCAGCCTTAACGGGATTTCGGCAGATTTTTGCTTGCGCGATTGAAGTTTTAACTTTTGGCATTGTCCAAGAAAATAATAGGCATGGGTCGGACAGTAAAATCCGAATGACACAGCGTCACATTGAGCTTTGTTGCATACGTCGCGTGAGTCAAAGTCAAAGTCAATGCCGGGTCAAGATCTTGCCAATTTTTCCTTGACGGAATTTCGGCAGAGCTTCACTTGCGTGAAAGATCTCGATTTTTGGCGTGGACTTGGGCTTGACTCTTATGTACCCCGTGCGGGTCAAAGTCAAAGTCAATGTCGGAGTCAAGATTCTGCCAATTTTTCCTTGGCAGAATTTCGACAGGGTTTCACTTGCGCGAAGGATCTTGACTTTCGACATGGGCTAAGGTTTGACCTTTACGGGAGTATGCAATTAGGCTGTATGACACGGTCTAGACCAAAAACCAACCAAAAGTCACGGTTTTTAAATGTGTGACACGGACTGTGCATTGGTCGACATTGGCTGCCATGGGGAGTTTGGAATGATTTCGTGCGAGCCCGAGAGCATCGTAATGCTGTCAGTGACTGCAGCTGAACAACCACCCCGGGTTAAAAGGACATACATGCAAATTGTACATGATATAATGGTGCACATAGTGTGCGACCTCCTAAAAATGTTCCTTTTTGAGTTAAAACAGAGATTTTCAGAAATGTGTTTTAAAGGAATGATTTTCAGGATGGGGGAAATTCAACAATTAAGCACATAAATTTTTTGGACCCCGGTCAGTCTTGGAACTGAATAGCCCCAAACTGCCTAAGCTGCCAGATTAACCTCAGATTATGTCGTGGTGGAATTGCCCAAAGAAGCCGCCCGGCCAGGATCTGAGAAGATCAAGCCGTACGGCTGGATCAAGCAATTTTTCAGGTTCCAAATTTTTTTCATTTTCATGTTGTTCCCCGAACACTTTGGCACCTTTTCAGCTCCAGAAAGCTTCATGTTTAGTATTCAGAATATGCACAATCCCAAAAACCAAAATGCATGCAAAGCATAAGAAAGAAAGCAAGCACAAAATTTGGATTCGCGGCGGAAGGCTAACCCACAAAAGTTTTTTTTTTCTTTTGAAATGATACCGGTACGTGGCATTGTTCTACCATAACTTATCCCCGGCTCCCCAAGGAGGCGTTGAAGAGGAAATTTAATGGTTTCCACCTATATACCGAGTATCATTTTTTTAAAAAAAAAATTTTAGTCCCCAGCGGAGTCGTCAAACTGTGAATGTGTGCCCAAAAGATCGCGGCATTTCTATCTTTTTTGAACCGCTTTCTCGTGTAAGGGGTCACCGCCATAGTTATAAATACCGTCCCGGTCAGCGCACCGGTTTTGCCAATGAGACAGGACGTACCGGTACCGGAATGCACCGGTGCACCATACCGGGTTTACCGCACTTTTTCTGTATTTTTTCACTAATTATATCCCTAGTATATGTTAACAAAAACATAACACTTTTTCTGGTACAAAGTAACTCATTAATGATTAAACTATAAGAATGTTAGTTATTACCATGTTTTTACACCAAGTAATAGTAATTTTAAAAAAGAAATGAAAAAAAATTTGATTTTTTTTCATTATTTTCAATTTTCATGGATTTCTGGAGAAAAAAAAATTATTTTTTTTCATTCTTTTCATGGATTTCTGGTACAATTGTTAAAATGACATTAAAAAATTGATTTTTTTTCATTCTAAAAAAAATTGCGTCCCAGCCGGGATATCCATCTCGGCCGGTTCGGTCCGGTTCGGGGCGGTTCGGTCGGTTCGGTCCAGTACAGAGCGGTTTTTAGACTGGGACGGTATACAACCTATTCCGCACCGTTTTTCCACTGGGACGGGACGTACCGGTCGGGACGGACCGGTACGGGATGGAATTTATAATTATGGTCACCGCCTCACATCGGTTTGAAGACAGCCGGTTTAAATTGAAAAACGGAGTCGCCACGCCATTTTGATTTCCTCAAAACTTTGAAAAAAAGGATTAGGGTCCGGAGGTTAAGTTACTCCTTGGGAAGAACGTTTGGCATTCACCCAAGGAGCCTTGCCGAAGCAAGTCTTCCAAGATCCAATTTTCGTGCTTACTTTTGTGCTTTCGTGTGAGATGGGATTTTTGATAAAAGGAGGAAATGTGCCAAGTTATCTTCCGGACGTATAAACCATGAGTTGGTTATCGCTCAGGATTCCTTGGATTTTTGATGTGTTCAGGACTTTTGATCCCGTGCTCATCTTGGACTTACGACCATCATTAAGTGACCTTTGGTCATATGTGATCGAAATAGGGACACCTCTTTTTATATTCCAAGAATGAGACTCTTTAGAAAGGAAGGACCTTTGCCCATCAATCCTACATCTTGAGACGATTCGAGCTTGATATGGACATTTATGCTCGTCTCAAGTGATGATCGGAGATGTAGGGGCTTAAGTTCGTCCATTTCTAAAGGGACTTTGACTATGGCATCTTTATGTGGAGGAAATGATGTAAAGATGAGACCTTTACACCGCTATGCCCCAAGAGATGCTTCAAGTACCAAAAGGGACTAAGGGGAGGGGTATAAAGATTGGATCTTTATACTCATCCTATACCTTTTTGTGCCTTAGGAAGGTCACTAGGCAATCCTTGAAGAGTGATCCAACCATGAGGGACATGGGGGAGTTACATTTAAAGGTAAAGATGGCATTTTTATGCAAACAAGTGTAATGAACACTATGAAAACTAAGACTAGGAATGTAAAGGGAAGACCTTTAAGGCTTTCCTATGTCCTTTAAGAACCATTTAGGTGGACAATCCTTGGAAGCAAGGTCAATGGGAAAGGGGATGACATTTATGAAAGTAAAGATGACATTTTTAATGCAAAGATGACATTTTTATATGATAAGGATGACATTTTTCACATCATCACGTGAGGGATCCACCCTAGAACAAGCCATTTGTGGTCTTATTGTTCATCTTTGGGATGGATTCTCCATGAATCCCATGTGATAGGGAAAATAGGGTATAATGATCTGCATGGTAAAGACTTGATCTTTATGACAATAAATCACATGTAAATGCAATAAATAGCAAGATAAATGGCAAGTAGGCAATATAACAAGATAATAAGTAGATTTCAAGGAGAAATGAAGGAGAGGTTTCCAATGGTGGTGTTCCTCTATCTCCCTTGAAGTTTTCCTAAGGAATGAGTGACTTAGGATGAATTTTGGAGAGGAGGGAGGTGATTTTGAGTGAGGTTTGGTCTCTAGAAATTCGTGATTTCAGTTGGGCAGAGTAACAGTGCTCAAAATTGTATATCAAAATAAATAGAGGAGGCCTCTATTTATAGGCAGTTTTGTGTTTCCTAATGAAGTCGTGCGGCATTAACCTTTGGCAAATGAAGCCGTGCGGTCTTATCCTTTAATGACTCAGCCTGTTTCTAGAATCATGCAAGGTGGCATTCTATAAGGCCTTTCCAGCGAGGGACTACGTGGAATTTTAATTCCTAGCAAGTCCTTTGCCCGTTGGAAGGTTTGGGAAAGTTCCTAAATTGCCCCTGAACTTTAGAAAAGTCCGAGAAATTGCCGGGAAACTTAACTGGAAGGCATGAGCCAGATTTGGGTACTTACACAAGGTGAGCATCTTAGACATGGGAGGGGGAATTTGCAAGAAATGTAAATAATGTGGACCTTTTGAAATGGTCACTTATGGAGATTGACTCCAAGGTGACCATATTTAGGTCAAGTGAACAAATATTGACTAGAAATGTAAAGAGTCATGAAAGTAAAATGTGGACCATTTGGAGTGATCATCCATGGAGATGAACTCCAAGATGACCACATTTAGGTCAAGAAAGCAAATAACAAACAAGGACTAGTTAATGAAAAGGGACAAGGGGAAATACATAAATGAAATGTAAATCCATGTAGAGAATCATCCATGGAGAGATCCTCTTGGATCCTTAGGACAAGGGGGAAGGGGATGAACAAAAGAAGAAAGCTAAACTACATAGTATGAGTATGAAGCAAGTGTATGAATGAGAGAGATATGAGTGAAGGGAATAAGGATTTACCAATCTTTCTTAGGTTTATGTTTAGGGTTTGAAGGATTTCAAGGGTCAAAAGTGATTTTGGAGCGGTTTTGAGGATGGATTTGGTGTGGTATTTGAGTTATGGGAGTGTAAATGGCTGTTTGAGGGGGAATTTGGGCAGAGTGATAGTAGGTTTTTGTATTTTTTGGGCTCCTTTAAACTGGGGGAGAAGGGCTGTATTTATAGGTTGCCTAGGTGCTGATCTTATCCACGTGGACAAGATTGTAGGTACAATCTCATTCGCGCGGATGACCCCAGCAGGCGTGCCTGTTTTTGCAGAAAGCAGTTTCTGGCAGTTTTGGCTTTTCTAAATGGTCAATATTTCTTTTCCTTGGAAATGACAGATTTCCAGCGAGGTAATTGTCCATTTTTTTATTCCTAAGTGGTCCTTCCTCTTTCAAATTGTCAAAATAATGTCCAAAATGCCCCTAAATGATAATAAATCATTAATTTGGGCTGACGGAACATTAACGACCCAGATTGGGGTACTTACAGTAGCCCCTCGGCGACGGTACTTCTAGGGGAAGTGGGGTCATCGACAAAGTGAGGATCCCAATCTGGCAAACGTTGCCGAGATGGGCGAGGAGATGACCGAGGCGGTCGAATGGCTGGACCCTTAACAAAAGGATTCCTACGTATCCCAAGTGGGAATCTAGCCGATCGTAGTTCAGGTCTTATGGGGGAAAGGAGCGGTCAAACGAATGGACCTCCCACCGCATTTTCATTGTCGAAGGTAGACTTGACTAACGAAGGCGTTGCCGAAGGGAGACTCGACTTAGCGGAAGCGTTGTCGAAGATTGATTCGACTTAGCGGAGGTGTTGCCGAAGATTGATTCGACTTATCGGAGGCGTTGCCGAAGACTGATTCGACTTAGCGGAAGCATTGCCGAAGACAGACTCGACCTAGCTGAGGCGTTACCGAAGATTGACTCAACTTAGCGGAAGCGTTGCCGAAGACAGACTCGACCTAGCGAAGGCGTTGCCAAAGACTGATTCGACTTAGCGGAAGCGTTGCCGAAGACAGACTCGACTTAGAGGAAGCATTGCCGAAGACAGACTCAACTTAGCAGAGGCGTTGCCGAAGACTTATTCGACTTAGCAGGGGCTTCTTTACCTAAATTGAGACTTAGTTTAGGAGTATGGACTTAAGTCGAGGTTCGGTTCAGGAGCATGAACCTAGATTGGGACTTAGTTCAGGAGTATGAACTTAAGTCGAGGTTAGGTTCAGGAGTATGAACCTACATTTGGGACTTAGTTCAAGAGTATAAACTTAAGTCGGGGTCGGTTCAGGAGTATGAACCTACATTGGGACTTAGTTCAAGAGTATGAACTTAAGTCGGGGTTCGGTTCAGGAGTATGAACCTGCATTGGGACTTAGTTTAAGAGTATGAACCTATATTGGGACTTAGTTCAGGAGTATGAACTTAAGTCGAGGTTCGGTTCAGGAGTATGAACCTACATTGGGACTTAGTTCAAGAGTATGAACTTAAGTCGGGGTTCGGTTCAGGAGTATGAACCTACATTGGGACTTAGTTCAGGAGTATGAACTTAAGTCGGGGTTCGGTCCAGGAGTATGAACCTACATTGGGACTTATTTCAAGAGTATGAACTTAAGTTGGGGTTCGGTTCAGGAGTATGAACCTGAGGGAGGCTATTTGAAAGCGTTCTTGTTGGGGAAGATTCGGGCTTACGGTAACTGTCAGGAAAAAGAGTGACCGTATTGGTCAAGTGGCTGGACCTATGGTAGGCTACCTACATATCCCGAATGGGAATATGAACCTACATTGGGACTTATGTTTTCGTTAAGTGACGGGCTTACGATGACGGTCGGGGTCGAAAATGAGGAAGGAAATGGACTTCCGTTAGCTTTTCGTTAAGTGATGGGCTTACGATGACGACCGGGATTGAAAACGAGGAAGGAAATGGACTTTTGTTAAGTTTTCGCTAAATGAACGGGCTTACGATGACGGCCGGGATTGAAAACGAGGAAGGAAATGGACTTCCGTTAAGTTTTCGTTAAATGAAATGGCTTACGATGACGGTCGGGATTGAAAACAAGGAAGGAAATGGACTTCCGTTAAGTTTTCGTTAAAAAAACGGGCTTACGATGACGGCCGGGATTGAAAACGAGGAAGGAAATGGACTTCCATTAGGTTTTCATTAAAAGACGGGCTTACGATGACGGCCGGGGTTGAAAACGAGGAAGGAAATGGACTTCCATTAGGTTTTCGTTAAAAGACGGGCTTACGATAACGACCGGGATTGAAAACGAGGAAGAGAATGGACTTCCTTTAGGTTTTCGTTAAATGAACGGGCTTACGATGACTGTTGGGGTCGAAAACTAGGAAGGGAATGGACTTCCGTTAGGTTTTCGTTAAAAGACGGGCTTACGATGATGGCCGGGATTGAAAACGAGGAAGGAAATGGACTTTCGTTAGGTTTTCTTTAAATGAACGGGCTTAAGATGATGGCCGGGGTCGAAAACTAGGAAGGGAATGGACTTCCATTAGGTTTTCGTTAAATAAACGGGCTTACGATGACGGTCGGGGTTGAAAACGAGGAAGGGAATGGACTTTCGTTAAGTTTTCGTTAAGTTGGGGGTCTGAATGCAGAAGATCAGGAATTAAAAGGGCAAAACTGAAACTTATCCGCTCGGATAGGACCAGCAGGGCGCTTGGTTCAAAAAGACAGATAGCCGTGTCTGTCTTCCCCAAATTTCAAAAGACAGATGAGAGAAAGAGAGAAAACAGAGGGAGAAAAACACCATTGTTGCTCATTTTCTTCGCGAAATCCTTCAAAATCAAGGCTATGGAGCAAAGGGAGGAGCTCGTGGAGTTCGTCGAGGTCGGGTGAGTCGAGAGGCGGCGGAGAGGAGGCTTGAGTTGGTGAGAATGCACCGCCATTACACGCTTTCGCAATTGATGAATGAGGAGTTCTATCCGGAACTTAGTAACATTAAATAAATATAAAACTTCGTATTCTCAATAAGAAAATTATATCATTCATCATCCATATAAGAAACGAAAATGATACTCCTACCCAAATCCGGAACTTAGTAACATTTGTTCGAAATAAGTACTAGTTCACTAGGTAAATTGACTTCATAAGTCCCTATGGCTAATGCAGCAACTCTTGCTTCATTCCCACGTATAGGTTTAATTTACCTTCTTTGAGTAGCTTTCTATTCTTTTATTTCTTGCACATTTAAATAAGTGTGGGATTCATGTCCGGTATCATATACCCAAGAACAAGAATTCGAAAGAAAAATATCTATCATATAGATACTTGAAGTAGTAGCAATCATATTGCCCTTCTTCACCTTTTAGGCCTTCCTTATAAGCCTTGCAACTTTGCTTCCAATGACAATCTCATTACAATGGTAGCAAAATGCATCCTTTTGAGACACTTTGGGTTTAGCCTCTTCGGCTTTGGCAACTTTTGCCCTAGGTTTAGCAACCTTTGCTTTACCTACTTTGTGTTTCCTTTTAAACCCCTTTCTTGTGTTAACCATTAACACACTTGCGGATTGCTCCTTTTTCATCTCATGCATTAGGAGCCTTCACCACAACATACATCTTTTGCCTAGCTTGCACTTGGAACATTTCCTTTGTGCGTTGTGCTAGAACAAAAGTAACTTCCATATGTTAAAGGTTCTTCATAAGAGCCTTTAAACATGGTGGCAATTATAAGGCAATCAATATTATTAGAATCATCAACATGTTTCTAATGTTGCTCCTTATTTGCCCTTTGCAACATTTGCAGTAGGTTCAGCAGGAATGGATTCATCAAGAACGTACACATTTGCCTAAGAACTATTCTTTAGGCTTCTGATCCAATCAGAATTATCTGTACCATTCCTTTCAAACTTTGTCCTTCATAAGGACGAATCGCAATTTATTGTGTAATGCTACCTCTACAACAAAATATGCAAACTATATGAACACATATCAATATCAACACATTTATCATCTAAGAGCAAATCATGTATTTCACAAATACTCCCACTAAATTATACACCTTCCAAAGCAAATAAGCATAATATACATTTAATGGGCTAAGATTCAACTTTAATTTAATCTCAAGTACACTATGGCACACCGCTCAAGATTAAAATTAATTAGGTAGAAAACATCAATCATATCGTATATGACTCTTAGATCTTTTATGATATTTATTTAAGACATCATATGTCTAAGCATATTTTAATCTCATCTTATACCTTGGGTCCAAAACCATTTTGATAACCCAATTAAGTTCATCCATTTTAAACGTATAGGAACCACCATTTCCTCATCTTGCTCGCAAACGAATAGAATCAAAGTACCTTGCTATGGCAAGCCCACCCAAAACTATCCGAGTGGTCTCAAGTGTTTTAATCATGGATTGGCATAAAGAACTTAAAAGTTAAATGAAGGTTCTTTAAAGCAAATTATAAGCATATCAACAAAGATAATCATAATGTACACCAGGTAAGTTGCCAAGAAAATTGGTGAGCCACAAGGACTACTTATGTACCAAATCTTTCCTTCAACAGAACTCTCCTAGACATGCACAATTAGAATACCAGCTCTGATTTGCAACATAATCAATAATTTGTACACTGACTTGTTTCTCACAAACAATCAGATACCTTTAAATTTTGCGTAAACTGACTTGTTTCTCATAAACAATCAGAAAACAAAAAATTTAATGTTTCAATTTAAACATTCAGGAAATTACAATTCAGTGTTTCAACTAAACATCTAACAAAGCTCTTAACACTTAAGAACATACAATTCATGCATCGCAACAATTAATAAAATCACATTTAAATTAATTAAGCATGCATAAACATTGAATTAATATAGCATAGCCCTACAAATTTAATTTCCAGAAATTTATAGCAACCAGATTAAAACAGAAACATATCAGATTATAAACATAATCACAGATTAGCAGAAAAATTTAACAAATTGATTCTGCCCAGATTAGGCAAAGTATGTCGCGTGACATATACTTCCAGAAGGCCTGATCTGTCGCACGACCGGACGAGCCCATCAGACTGCCCATGGCCAACTCTATCGTGTGACAAAGTCCAACTCTGTCGCGTGACCAGAGTTGCCAGACTAGCAAATTTTTCCAGCTTCAATCAATTCCAATCATAAAGCAATTAAATCAAATAAACAGCTTTTAACAAATTTAATTCAATATGAACAGAAAACGATTTTGGCACATTGCTTCAAAAACAATGAAAACTATAGCATACAAAAACATGCAACGAACATATAAACAATTTATATAAATATTCTAGCATGTTAATTCAAACTTAACCATACGAACGGGGCTCTGAAACCACTGTTGGGTTTTATGGGTCCATGCGCAGCAGAATTAGCATCTAAATAACACAAAACCCAAGAGCCCTAAGATCCGTTCTATAGAATTAAATTGAATTCCTATGAGATAGAATTAACCAACCTTAATTGCTTTTCGTTCTTGAGCTATCGAACAATCTATCGATGTGATTTTGAATCACAAACTTCGATCTTCAAAAACTTGAAACTTCAGATCAGAACTCTAGGCCTTGATCGTCATACGAGCGAAGACCCTCTAGTAGTATCCACACCTTTGAATGAACCAAGAACGGTTCTTGAGGATTGCTAGATCCTTAAACCTATGGAAGAAATTGAGAGAAACCTTTTGTTTTGATTTTTCTCTCTTGAAAATTCAGCTCGCAAATAGGGTTTCCAGACCTCATATTTATACTACGTTAGTATTAATATTTGTTCCCTAATCGTATTAGGAAACTAGGCTATAAATTGCCTCTGGCAAGAAGTGTCGCGCGACCACTGACTGCCTATGGGCAAGATCAGTCGCGTGACAGAAGCCAACTCTGTCGCGCGATAACTTATGCCAGATCAAGAACTCTCAATTTTCTTCCTTTGGTTTAACCAATTCATTCCAATTGTGTGTGACCCAATAGGATTATATTATGTTGGCAATGAGCCCGATCATATCGACCCTCATAAAACAGAAGCGGACTCTAGCAAGCCATTATGTCCACCCAATTAATATAACGTAAGAGTTCACATTTCCAATGGTACACTTCCATTTCTCCCTTTGTCTCACGATGTTATATTGAACACAAGTCATGGTCCACATCAACTTGTATTTGTTCAATGCTTTCTCGATATTGAGTATAATGATAATCCAATAGCATTGGGGTATGGCCATACACTTTCATCATTATCACTCATCGAGGGGCCCAAGAAAAACATCTCTCTTTCGAGGGACAAATTCCATCTTGACTTATCATCCTTCCCATCATGAATCTAATCATGCCAAAGATAGCCTTTATAAATATCGTGTGAAGATATCATTTGACTAAAATCAAACTAACTTTCATCATATGTAAGGTCATGATAATCTCAGTTCTAGGGACTAAATGAAGTGACCATATGAGATTTAATTATGACATTTGACCATGACATAAATCTCATACGGGTCAAGTCCAGTCACTTGTTAACTAATAAGTACCCATAAATTTAATGTGCATCTCTATGCATATAATCATCATATGATAATCCATTAACATTTATACTAATTATTCACTTAATAATTAGGGACGGAGATTATTACGATAAATATGCAAAATATATAATAATCAAATAATAAACTTTTTTCTGTAATAAACGATAAAGATGATACATAACGGTTTTAAGTTAAACATAACTAAAGCCTAGGGCATTACACCAACATGTGGTGCGTAGGCTGAGGACGCCTCAGGTGCTGGCGAGGGAGGGGGATTCGGTAGTGAGGATCCCTCGGGCGGACTTTTCGTATACCCAGGGTGGGGTTAGGATGAGGGCACAGATACCCCTCCCAGCGGTGACGCCGCGAGCTTTCCGGCCTCAACCGAATGCTCAGGTATGTGCTGATCGCTATCTGGTTGTTTTGGCTTTGTACTTCTTTCGTCATTGTTTTGACTGTTTTTTAAAGCTTATGTTTCTTCGTTGCAGTACTCGTCCCAGGTTGTGGATCGGCTTTTGCGCCAGGTTATCGGGGCAAATAGGTTTATTCGCAACCTCGTGACGTGGGGGAATGCTCGAGGCTCGGAGAGAGCAACGCGACTGGGATCTAGTACCTCTATGCGGGAGAGGTCCCCCATTCCTGCCAGCGAGACTATGCCAGGCAGGAGGTCTTTGGAGACTCCTCACACTCAGCCCAGTGGATCGACAGACGCTTCTCCTTCTGGCTATATGGACAGGAGCGTGGAGCTCTCCAGGGACCATATCATCTATGGAGGCATGGAGGGACCGGGCTTCGTACAAGGTAGGGTCAATAAGGGCTCTTCTTCTCACGGTGGAAGTTACGGCGCTTTTGAGCCGCAGGGAGGTTATGGGACTCCCTTACAGACCCATGGCACATACAGCCAGAGTTCTAACGCCTTCTCCTTCGGGTACGACTTCTTCGTCGACATTGGGGTGCCGTATCGGGGCATGCTTGCCAATCCCAAGGACCGATACTCCGATGCCGAGGAGGATGACATAGAGTCGGAGATGGTTTTCCTGGAGGCAGCGGCGGAGGGGTCGAGCAAGACTCAACGGAGGGTGCGGAGGCACAGCAAGGAGATTTCCAGGGAGGAGGATCCTATTCCTGATTCGGATAGTGATTCCGATTGATTGTACCTATTAGGGCAGAGAGAGACAATATGTATTGCACATTGTGTTTTTTTATTTATGTTAGGGATGTAATGACTACATTTTATTTCGCTAAGTATTTTTGCATTTTTTCTGTACTGAATGCAAGTTGCATGAGCCCAGTTTTGCATTTTTTTGGGGACAAAAGAGAGATATTTGTGGGGATTTTGAATGAAAATCATGGAGAATGAGAATATTCTCATGTTTGGCTGTTTGGGGAAGGATTTCCTCATTTGGGCAAGCAGATTTCATTGTTGTCAAAAAAGTTTTTGAACTGGGGAACAAGCTTATCCGCGTGGATGAGATTGAGGCTGCAATCTCATCCACGTGGACAAGGGCAGCACCTGGCAGGTTTATTTAAATTTCACCTCAGGCTGGGTTTTCATCACTCAACTTCATCTTCTTCTCTGTTCTTTCTGAGATCACGACCCACAACCATAGAAAGCCATGGAAAACATGAAAAATTCTCCTAAGTTGCCAAAAGAGTTGCAAATGATCTTCTTTGACAAGTTCAAGATATGGTCTCGGGAGGTCATGCATGGGAATAGGGCTTTATTAGAAGAGAGATACAAGATCAAGTCCCTATGGTCTCTTAAGGAACTTGTTCCGGACTATGACTTGGTGAGGGCAACTGCCGCGTTCTGAGACACTCGGAGACATGTCTTTTGCTTCTCCTACAACGAAGTGGTTCCCACCATTGAGGATTTCAGGGCGTTACTTTGAGGGCCTGAGGTGGAAGAGGTTGCACTTCCCTTGCCCAGAGGGATGTCTTTTGCCAACAGATTGTCTGGTCTCCTTCAAATATCTCCGGAGGAAGCCCGAGGCATGATTCGAGGACCCGACTACTTTGACATTTCTAGTCTCCTGGATAGGTTTAGGAGCTTGGGTGTTGTTGGTGATTGTTATTGGGATGCTTTTGCTCTTTGTGAAATCAGGTCCCTGTTCATGGTTTGTTCCTTTGGGATGTGCCACCAGTCTCTGTTAGACGTTGTTGTGCACTGCCGATCGGTCTGGGATATAGTTTCCTTGATCTTGGGAGAGACCCTTCATGCTATTGACCGGTTGGCTGCCGGGAAGCTGTACATGCACGGGGGAAGCCCGTTTCTGTTGTCAATGTGGCTGATGGAGAGGCTGGGGGTCCTGCGGGAGGCTCCACTTGCATTCAAGCCATGGACTTTTGCCAGATCAAGGATCAGGCCTCGTGGGAGCGATGGATGGCTCAGCGTCTGTGAATGTGGTGCCCAAATTTTGTGTTGGATTCACGCGAGTTTGAAGACATCCGAGTTATTTGAAAAACGGAGTCGCCACGCCATTTTGATTACCTCAAAACTTTGAAAAAAAGGTTTTTACTTGGGTTCGGAGGTTAAGTTACCCCTTGGGAAGAACGTTTGGCGTTCACCCAAAGTGCCTTGCCGGAGCAAGTCTCCCAAGATTTCAGTAATCATGCTTGCTTGCGTGCTTTCTTGTGTGCATGTGTTTGAAAATAAGGGGGGAATGTCCCAAGTCGTCTTCCGGACGTACAAACCATTTGTTGGTTGTCGCTCGGGATTCCTTGAATTTTATGTATTTGGGATTATGATCCCGTCCTCATCTTTGACTTGTGATCATCGCATTTTTAACCTCGGGACCCTCGGGACTTGCGTGATTGAGAGAATGTCTCTTTTATAGTCAAGGATGAGGTTATTTAGAAAAGGAGGGTCCTTAGCCCATCAATCCTACGCTTTAAGACGGTCGAGCTCGTATAGAGGCTTCATACTCTTTCTTAAGCGATAATCGGAGATATAGGGTTCAAGGTGTCCCTTTTTAAAGAAATCATGAAACCTTTAATGGGAGGAACAATGTAAGGATAAGAACTTTACACCGGTCCGTTCCAAAGTTACAAATGGGGACATGGGGGAATGCATGTAAAAATGATACTTTATGTGAAAAGATGGCATTTTTGGTTTGAAAATGATGCATTTGATTGCAAATGGGTGCTTTTTATGTAAAGAAATGATCTTTGTGCAAAGAGTGCATCTTTAATGTGAAAAGGGATTTTAAATGGAAAAGGAATGATTTTAATGCATGAAAAATGGGATTTTGGTGCAAAGGATGCACCTTTATGTATGAGAATGGTATTTTAATGAAAAGATGACATATTATGTACCTAGATATTATCTAAACATCGGTATTAGCATTATGGGGTTAACATCAGACATGCCTTGAAACCGTGAAGCTTCAAAACCGGCTACTTATGTCGCGTGACATAGGCCGCCTATGTCGCGTGACATAACTAGCCAATTTGCAGAGGCTTTACTGGAGATTTGCAGAGGTAACAAGGCACCAAAATGGTCAAGTTACTTCACCAACAAATCTCAGGAGCATGTTTAACAATAATGAACACTTCAAGAGGGTGTGGATATGAGGGATCCACACTCATCTTGAGTGTTCATGCAAAACCAAGCCAAACCGGGCTTTTATAGGAAATGTAATGAAATCAGATGTGGATCTATGAAATATGAAGCTAAAGCATGCAACTTTATTCAGAATATCACATTATTAAAGCATTTAGCATAGAGATTCCATGTATGATGAAGATAAGGAAAGGAAATGGGTAGAAAATCGTTACCCTTGAAGACCACGACCCTCTATATCAAGTTAGATATAGGGGCCTTCAAAACAGCAACTTCTGGGGATGGGATTGAGCCTTCGTTTCTTGAGAATCCTTGGTTTTTGGTGTGTGTATGAAGTGTGTGTGTGGGAAGTGTGTGTGGGATTGATTTGGGAGGATTAATGGATATTTTGGGGGTATATGAAGAGGGAGGAGGCTTCTGGACGTATTCCCTATAGAGGGGGATTGAAGGGTGGAAGAGGTGTCTGTAAAATGAGAGGTGAAGGCCTCTATTTATGGGCTGCCTGCATGGGCTTGTTATGTCGCACGACATGATAAGCCATAACTGCTTTCCTTCTAGAAACATGCAAGGTGGCATGGTTCTAGAACTCTCTCTGGCTGGTTATGTCGCACGACATAAGTAGCCACATGCAGTTCCTTCTAGAAACATGCAAGGTGGCAGGTTTCTAGAAGGTTTCATGGCCTATTATGTCGCACGACATAAGTAGCCACATCTGGATCCTTCTAGAAACATGCAAGGTGGCAGTCTTCTAGAAGGGAATTCCTCATGAAATAAAAACGTGCTTCTTTGGCTCCAAGCAGTCTCTTATCCCCTTAGGTGATTCGAAACAGTTCCGGAATTGTTTCGGAACTCTAGGAAAGTCCGGGGAATTACCGGAAAACTTGCCGGAATTGCCGGGAAATTTAACCGGAAGGCATGAGCCAGATTTGGGTACTTACAGCGTCTTACCCAGGACATCCGATGGTGGATTCCGCATGGGCGGATAGAGACTAGGAGGACGCTTCAGGAGAGATTTCAGGTAGTCATGCTGTCGGGGCTCAGTTGGTCTACCTTCTACATTCCAGCTTTAGTTCTCAGACAGTTCAGTATGGAGCAGGTACCTTTGGAGGGCTGCGATGATATTGCCACCCGGGTGGTGATGTCTGTCTCTATGGATGATCCGTCTGCATTTCCCTTCTTTTCCCGAGTATGGAGGTATCATGCTTTTCCTCCTATGGTCCTTCTCAGGAGTCCAGAGCATATTTATCTGTCCACTTAATTGGTACTTGGATTGGTACGAGGGACACATGGGGGAGACTCAGATGGCTCTTATGAGGAGGCGTGAGTCCATGGTGGGACCAGAAGATGTCCCCGTGTCAGTATTGAGGAGAGCCGAGGCAAGGGCCAGCCCATATGACAGGAGTGGAGATGATATGTTCGACTATGAGATGAGAGTGGAATGCCAGAGAGACAGGGTTCCTATGACACTACCCAGGAGGCAGGAGATCAAAGACGAAGCCTAGGTGACCCGAGCTTTGATAGAGGTCGGTTTGATGGACCCGGCCCCTATGCCAGAGCTAGGGAGGAGGAGGACAGACATCATTCCCGTGTCTAGGAAGAACACAAGGCATGGCAGGAGGAGACGGAGGAGGACAGAGGGAGATGCTGGCACTAGTGGCTAGACGCTTGAGTAACCACTGATCGCCCTTGCAGGCACATTAGTTTTTAGTTATGTATTTTTTATGTTTTTTCTTTTAGCTCAGTTGTGAGTTTAAGAGTAGACCGGGCTTGAACTCATCAAGAATTTTTTAACAGTAATGAATAAATGAATTGCATTAGAGTTTTTCGAGACGCAGATGCGATGTGATCATTATGTTGATGAAAAAATTTGATGTTTAATTATGTTTTAGACCGAACCGTTTCCGGCTGCCTACGTTCCCCTCTTACAAGTGGACTAAGGGGCTCAGGTCTCCGTAGTTCGACCCTATGAATTTGTTGTTGGTCTTTTTTTTTTTTTGTAGAAAGGGAAGGTAGAGAGAGGGACGAGAGAGGTGCAACCCTGTTTTTACCCTAGGCTCTCCTTTCGGGTTTTTCAATCTAGTTGGGTATTACTCTTTTAGCACTCTTTTTTTTATGAAGCTTGAGCTCTTTTTTTTTGAAGCATCTGCTTGATTTTTTTTTTTGAAGCATGCGCTTGAGCTCTCTCTTTTTTTTAGAGGGGGGGGGGGGTAAAGAGAAGTGCGACCCTATTTTTATACCTAGGCCGCTCTTTCGGGTTTTCGACCTAGTTGGGTATTACTCTTTTAGCACTTTTTTTGAGGGGAAATGACTCGATCTTCAGGCATAGTATCTGCGGAGCTTGTCTCCGTACACTGGATGCACGAAAGGATTTCCATCTAAGTCTGTGAGCTGCATGGCTCCTCCAGAAAAGATCTTCTAAACTACATTGGGTCCAATCCAGACGGGCTCCCATTTGCCAAGTGGATTGGCGTGGGTTGGAGGCTTCTCTTTTAACACAAGGTTGCCTTCTCGGATGTCCCGGTGTTTCACTTTCTTGTCAAAGGCCTTGGCCATTCTTGCTTGGTAAGCCCGGGTGTGTTCCATGGCTTTCAGACGATGTTCATCTAGCAGGGCCAACTCATCATGGCGACTCTGGAGCCATTCGACTTCGTTGATCTGATTTTCCAACAACACGCGGAGCGAGGGAATTTCCAATTCGATAGGAAGTACGGTGCCCTCCATTCCGTAAGTGAGGACAAAAGGTGTTTCTCCTGTGGCAGTTTTGACAGATGTCATGTATCCCCAGAGGGCAAGGTGGAGCTTGTCTGGTCAATCTCTACCTCAGACGGCCATCTTTCTGATGATTTTTTCTAGAGTCTTGTTTTCCGCTTCAACAGCACTGTTGGTTTGGGGTCGATAAGGGGATGACTTGTGACGAGTTATTTTGAATTCTGTCAACAATCTGTCGCATTCTCCCTCGAAATGAGAACCATTATCGGAAATCACCTCATCTGGCAATCCGTATCTGTACATGATGTTTTCTTTGATGAAGAGGGCTACCTTCTTGGAATTGAGGACTTTGTAAGACTTGGCCTCGACCCATTTGGTGAAATAGTCTATGGCTACCAGGACGAACTCATGACCGTTGCTTCCTGGTGGTGTAACTTTGCCGATGACGTCGATTCCCCAGGTAACAAAAGGCCAAGGATCATATAATAGAGGTCGTGTGGAGGCAAATGGTTGAGATTTGAATAGCGCTGACATTTGTCGCAGCTTCTCACGAACTGGATGTAATCCGTTTCCATGGAGATCCAAAAATAGCCCATTCTCAGGATGACCTGCATTAAGGCTCGAGCATTCATGTGGGGGCCACAGGTACCGCCATGTACTTCGTTCATTAGCTCGATAGCCCTTTGTTTGCTGATACAGCGTAAGAGGGGACCTCGATAGCGCCTTTTATACAGTGTGTCTCCCAGAATAACGTAGTGGGAAGCCAGGTATTTCAGAGCCATCATACCTTTTGCCTTGATCCCTTCTTTGTATTCCTCATCTTCATTTTTTAAGGAGGCTTCACCTCTTTTTAAGTTTTCGTAGATTTGAGCATACCATGGGTCGTCTACTGGTTCCCTCTCTGCTTCAATCTCAAAGCAGTAGGCTGGATTTTCTCTTCTCCCAACCCTGAAGGGTTTGACTGATTTTCCTTCGGGTATTTTGACAAGGGAGGCTAGTGTTGCTAGGGCATCTGCGAACCTGTTGCGGTCTCTGGGCAGGTAGTGGAAGCTGACCTCCTTGAACTGGGCTGCGAGGTCTTCCATATAGGCGTAATACTTTTGCAGACCCGGATTAATAGTTTTCCACTTATTGGACACTTGGTTGATGATGAGAGTGGAGTCACCGTATACTTCCAACTACTTGACGTTCCTTTCCAAGGTTGCCTCCAATCCGGCTATGCAGGCTTCATACTCGATGGCATTGTTAGTGACCTCGAAGTTGAGCTTTATGGCTATGGGAGTATGTTTATCGGTGGGGTCGACCAGGAGCATTCCTATTCCATTCCCCAGTTTGTTAACTGCCCCGTCAAAAAAGAGTTGCCAGCGATTTTCTCCTTCTATAGTGAAAATTCCTTCATCATGGAATTGAGGTTCAGGTCCTTGGCATTCATCACTTGGAAAGTCAGCCAGTTGGTCTGCCATTACCCGTTCTTTAACGGACTTTCTTGTCACATAAGTGATATCGTACTCGGCCAGAAAGAATGACCATTTTGCCAATCTCATGGAGAGGAAGGGCTTGTCGAATAGGTATTTGATGGATCCAATTTCGAGACCAAATGCACTGAGTGAGATTGCATGTAGTGCTTCAGCTTTCCCACTACCCATACTAGACCTGCGCAGGTCTTCTCGCAAACTGAGTAGTTGAGTTCACTGCCTTGTAGCTTCCTGCTCACAAAATAGATGGCGCTTTCAACCTTGGAGTCTTTCTTCTCCTGTGCCAGCATAGCCCCAATTGCAGTGTCTGTGACAGTCAGGTATAGCAGTAGTGGCTTTTGTCGATGTGGGGGATAAAGGATTGGAGGATTCACAAGGTATGCCTTGATCTTCTCAAAAGCAAATTGGCATTCTGGGATCCACTTAGTGGATGTGCTCTTCTTCATCAGCTTAAAGATAGACTCCCAGATGGAGGTCAGTTGATTCACGAAACGACTTATGTACTGTAGCCTTCCCATGAAAGATTTGACCTTTGTCAGTGTTCGAGGCGGTTTCATCTCAACTATGGCTTTGATCTTTTGCAGGTCCACTTCGATTCCCCGTTCAGTTACCATGTACCCCAACACTTTACCTCGCTTGACGCCAAAGGAGCATTTAGCTAGGTTCAGCCTCATGGAATGTTCTCTGAGGCGGTCGAAGAATTTTCTCAAATCGATGAAGTGCTGGCCATCGGATCCTTTGTAATGGACTATCATGTCATCCACGTAGACCTCTATTTCTTTATGAATCATGTCGTGGAACAGGGTGGTGGCAGCCCTCTGATAGGTATCCCTAGCATTCTTTAGACCAAAAGGCATGACTGTGTAGCAATATGTTCCCCAGGGGGTAGTGAAAGCTATCTTAGCCTAGTCCTCTCCGGCCATTTTGATCTGGTTGTAGCCGGCGAAACCGTCAATGAAAGACTTGACCTCGTAATTGGCTGTGGTATCTACCAGCATGTCAATGTTGGGCAGGGGGAAGTCATCCTTTGGGCTAGCTTTGTTGAGATCTCTGAAATCCACGCAGCATCGGTGAATGTACGCTCGCCGAAATTTAAAAAGTTTTGGGAGTCGCCACGCCATGTTTTAAGGTACACTTTGAAAAACCTTTGAAAAGAGAGAAAAGGTTTCAGGAGTCAGGTTACGTGTTGGGAAGAACCGAGAGTTCACCCAACACGCCTTGTCCGTAAATGAGTCTTTCGAAATAAATATCCAAACATTCATAGTATGTGCAAACAACAATGACAAACAAATGTGGTAAGATGAATTTTATTGATTGAATGAGATTCTTACAACTTGTGAACCATTTGATAAGGGAGGCCACATCCCAAATACAGATCTCAAAATAGATTATAACTGAAAAGAATCTCTGCAAACTGACAAGATGTGTCGCGTGACACAAAACATGCCTGGACAGATGTGTCGCGTGACACAGGATCCATCCAAGCAAGTTGTGTCGCAAGACACAGGTTGCCCATCTGCAGAGATCTTGCAAATTGTACACAGGAGGAATAGAAACTAATACAGATCCAATTATATCACCAATTCAGCTTCAGAAATGCATAATTCAACAATTATTCAACCAAGGGGGTATGGATATGGGAAGATCCACACTCCCTTGGGAATCAAACAACAATTCCAACAATATCAACTCATGAACATGCAATTATGCTAAACAAAAGGATTAAACAGAGAGATTTCCATTGGAATTCAGTAAGTAAGAAAGATGGAGTCGAATTACTAAATCAACTTAAGATAAATTGATTGAATTATGAAAATGACAAGATCTAAGAGAGAGAAGTAGGGAATTGGTGAGTTACCCTTGAAGATCCACGAATCCTATACCCAGTCAGGTATAGAACCCTTCAACAAGCAGCTTCTTAGATAAATTGAGCTTAGGAGAAGTGATGGTATGAAGGTCTAAGTAGTAGTATGGGGATTGAGTTGAATTGAGGAAGGATTGGAGGAATTTGGGTATGAGAGAGAGAGTTGTGGGTGTTTGGCTCTGTGTGTTACGTTTCTAATTTGGCAGAGTAACAGTATGCAAAAGAGGGATCCAGATATGAGAGGGGTAGGGTCTTATTTATAGGCTGCTGATGATGGTTGAGTTGTGTCGCACGACCTCCTGCGTCCATTTTCCATGGCTCGAGATGTCGCACGACTGAGCACGCCCATAACCGTTTCTAGCACCAAAACCTGGTTCTGGAACATTCCAGGTTAATTCCCAATAGGTCCAAACTGCTTTATTCCTTGTAGGTTCTTTTGCTTGAGAAAAATACTTAAAAGTACTTCCTTCGCAAAAAACTTATAAAAATGTTTCCGGAAGTCTCGAAATGGATCGGGAATTTTCCAAAACGCCCCCTAGTGCAATTTTATCATATTAAAATACACCTATAAAGGATCACGAATTGGATTGGAGTACTTACAATCGGACTTTTCCATTAGCCTTGGTGACTGTTACGATGTTGGAGAGCCTGATGGGGTACTCGATGACCCGGATGAATCATGCCTTGAGCATTTTCTCAATTTCCTCCTTTACTTGTAACAACCACTCAGGATTGATCTTTCTCAGCTTTTGTTTGACTGGCATGACTTCAGGATCTAACGGTATCCGGTGCTCCACAATGGAGGGATCGAGGCCGGGCATATCCTTATAAGACCATGCAAACACGTCCACAAATTTCCTGAGTAGTTCCATCAGAGTTGCTTGTTCGGGCCCATCGAAGAAACTGCTAATCTGTGTCTCTTTAGGCTCTTCTGCAGTTCCCAGATTCACACGTGTCAAAACCTCCTCGGCAGCTTGGGCTCAATTTTTCTCTTTCTCCACAACCTGCTTAAAGATTTCTTTAATGTATTGTTCGTTTAGTGTGTCTGTATATTTATCTAGTGAATCATTATTAACCGTTTTTAAGTTGTTAGTTAATTTATCATTAGTTAAAGTGGCAATCAGGGGATACTCGAAAGGTCGATCATTTCATTCAGAGTAAAAGGAGGTACAGCATTGGCTACAATTTCATAGTCTTCTGGCGCAAGGCCATCAGACGAATCTAGGGACTCGAATTCGATGACAAGAGACTCGGAGGACTTGAAATAGGTGGACACAAGGGGACGGGGGACCAATCCAAGCATTGTGACCATTTCTTCTTTGTTCGCGGATGGACAGGAGAGAGTTTCCCAATTCTTCAAGGGCATGGTAGACTGTATGACCATGGCTCAGGGATCTAGCGGCTTCTGTCCTCCTGCTTCAATTACTGCGATCCTTTCTCTCACTGAGCCCCAGTCGATCAGGTCTGGAATGTGCACTTCTTTCCCAAACATCTGATGCATGATGGGACTATCCCATTCATCTAGGGAGAATTCTGGAGTCTTGTCCTTTGGCATGACCAGTTCAAACTCAGAGGTTATGGCCTTCTCGACAGTCAGAATGACTTCGTTGAGCTTCTCAAACTGCTTTACCAGCTCTGGTACCCCTTTGAAAGTGTACTTGCTCTTCATGGTGGTAGTAGCCCCAGGTATCTTGGGTAGATCGAGAAACATTCTTCGGACGGGGTTGGCTCTGGTTCCCCTGAACTTACTGAGGTTCTCCTGTAGTTTCAGCCAGTCTTCTGTAGGAGTGGGCTCTTTGACTGTGGCATTATCCAGCTGTGAAGCGCCCTTTACGAAGTAGTCAGTCATGTCAAGACCGAAAGGGGGAGATTTAGGACCGTTGGAAGGGACCTTTCTTGCAGCATTTTCCTTTCTTTTCCGAGTAATTTCTTTCTCTTTAGCAATCCCCTCTGAAGTTGGCTCATATACCAAGCCATGGCGAGTTTTCTATTCCTTCACCTCGATGACCTTGTGAGTCCCTTGTAGGTGCTTCCCGAGACCCAGACCATGTAGGTAATTCATCTTTCTCATCATCCTCATAATAGGAGGGATCTTATCCCGGGTGACAGTCAGATCCACGTTGCAAACTTGGACTTTAGGAGACTCGACTTTGAAGCCAGTCAGCATGAGACCATCCTAATCATGTTTGATCTCAAGGATGGGTATTCGACCCATGTCAGTGCCTTCCAAAGTGACTAGGTCTCCATAAATGGTTGTTAGATCCCCGTCTGAAACGAACTTGACACACTGATGAAGGCTTGAAGCGACCCCGTTAACTTGGTGCAGCCAAGGTCTTCCCAACAGAGCATTAAAGGTGATTGAGATATCAATGACTTGGAATTCTATGGGTATCATTTTCTTGCCGAACCACAGATTTAAAGTAGAAGCCCCAAGTACCATACAAGACATTGAGTCATAGGCCTTGACTTTGAGGGAGGAAGGCTTCAGATCTGTGGGCTTGATGCCGAGTAGGCTCATGATCTTTGCTAGGAGAATGTTCATTCCGGACCTATTGTCAACTAAAACCCGAGGGAGATGCTGTTCATCTAACTGGACCGTGATGAAGAGAGGCTCGTTATGATCGGCTCCAAACTGAGGGAGATCTAGTTCCATGATGGTGACTATGTTTCCGTAGTGGATGTTCCCAATTAATTGCAACACATCATCAGGGGTAGCATCAATAGGGACCAGTGTGCGGGCCAGACTTTCCTCCAATTTCAACTTGTGGGGATAAGATGAAGTCAGTAAAGACCATAGAGAGATGTTGGCTTGAGTTTGTTTCAAATGAGTGAGCACATGATCCTCTTTCTGGGGGTCAGGAGTTTCAGCTGTCTTACCATAGGGGTTACGGTTCTCCCTGGGTGCTTGATCTGCTGGCCTCTTATCTGTCTTGGGATTACCCTGATGGATCTGCCCGGATCTGGTCAACAGGTTTACTTCTCCCTCTGGCTTTTCTGTCGCCTCTTTACAGGACTCATTCAACACTGCTTGGGCCAACGGAGGAGCTTGCTTAGCAACTGGCCACCAGTTCTGATTGATTTTGTTGCAAGTCTCCCGGAGCTTAGCAATGGTGAGGGGCTGAGCTTGGGGATATTGGGTATGACTGGCTTCTGACTGGGCAACCTTCCAGATTGCTTCCCAGGTTACGGGTTTCTGAGCTTGGAATTGCATCGTTGTTCCTTGGATGGCCCACAGGGCTAGGGCATCTTCCGATTCATCCTGATCAGGGTCTGCATTATCCCATGTCTGCCTGAGCTTGCCCACAGTTAGCATGCAGTAGGAACTATTGCCTCCCGGGCTTGGTGGCTTTCCTCTTTCGTTTTTGACTTTATGTAGCAGTCCCGGCTCCATTTTATAGTACTCAGCACTAGAGGTAATTATGGCATTCTGTACGGGAGGTGCATCAGGTATCATGCCATTGTCCAGAACCTCTCTCAAGGATGAGATACACTCGAGAAAAGTGACTTCATCCGTGGTAATCCTAACGAGGATTGTTACTTTGCCTTCGGGTGGGCTTGATCTGACAATGGTTACTTTCTCACTGGGGAGGATAGGGGTCAATCATCCCTTTTCTAGCAGACTTTCAACTATTTGCTTAGATCGGATGCTCGAGAATCCTTTCCCCAAAGTATGGTAAGTGGTGTTGAATTCCACGACATCTACATACTCAGCCCCAGGAAAATCCATGACTTTCATGTCTTCGATCATGTAGTCGTCCCCTGAAGTTTCTTCAATTTTCTGACTGTCCCCGAAGTTGAAGAAGTCAATCAGTCCTCGTAGGATCTAGAATGTTCCCTTTGTGGACATGAGTCTGTTGAGTCCAAGTTGGATCAGTTTTTGCTTTGCAATAATAAAAATCTTTGATTCTCTTCTTGCTAGACTCGAGGCATCACTTGCACACCACATTACACTCGATTGAAATGGTTTTATCCTAGATGATCACTTGTGCTGCTCAATCACTAAGGCGTTGAAATGATTAATATTAAAATAATCGGAGTGAGAAAATCAATTGATATCCTTCTCAAATTGGGGCTTGCCAACTCCCCATCTTGCATCTCATATGCTCATACCTCTTTCATCATCCTCGTCGTTTTGTGGCTCAATGAATTTGCACGAATCTTCCTCAGTTAAGCTTAAGCAAGCAATGAAGACTTAATCTCGTTTGGGTCATCCGGTAGGGATTGCGGTTGAAGCCTTTCACCCTAGGGAAGCCATTACCTCACCCTCACCAAACAATACCCTTTCATTTCAAGATCGGCATGTTTTGAAACCCTGTTTAGCCATCACCTTTGCTCCTTTCCGAGAGAAGTCCAAGTAAGGCCAAGAAGTTAGCTTTGAGAGTCGGTGGTGCGTAAAATACCCAAGTCATGAAGGAAGGACAAAGATAATCCTCAACTCCTCAGGAAGCCTTTCAAATTCTCAAAAGAAGGATGTTATAATCCTCACAATTTTAGATATAAGGTCCTCAAATCCTCAAGAGGCTTTCCAAAAGAAGGATGTTAAATCCTCGAAATTCAGCAAAAGTCTTTGACTTCTCAAGAAGCTCTCCAATGTTCAAAAGGAGCCCGAATTCTCGAAAGTTCTCCAAAAGTTCTCGATAGCTTGGATCTTCTCTCGTCAGCAATCCACCAACCAATCCCAAACCATCCTCTCGCTTTTAGAGGATATTCCCATTACCATTACCTTTGCCTTTGGCCAAAGTCAGAACTTGACCTCTCATTCTTAGAGGCAATCAATCTTCCTTGCCATAGATTTCTCAAACACATCCTTGCAAGCCAACCTCTCATTTTTAGAGGTTCAGTCAGTAAAAGGCCCGGTCGACCTCTCATTTTAAGAGGTCACAATTTTCCAAATTACCCGATGGCCGATCGAAGCCCGAAAACCCAGCTACAGTCCCTACCGGATAGCAACTTCATTCTAATATCCTCGAGATATAAATCAAATTAATGCTTCGTTGCTTGCTTAAATTGGAATCTAATCCATCTCGGTTCAAAATCATCAATCTAAGATTGTGCAAATTCAATCCATTCATTTGGCACTTCATGTGAGCATATTTCATTTCTCTTCCGCAAACACTTCCCGTGAATGCCTCACTGGGGCTTCGCAGCCGTGTCCCTCATTGTAACTCCAAGGAGACATGTTCCTCAATGCTTTGATTCTCAAAATCCTCGAAGGTCCTCAAAATCTCAAAATTTCGCATTCCTTCTCTCCTCATTCGGGATAAGCCCGAACTACGGCGATCTGAGCTCCTCCTATGGAGGGGAACGTAGGCAACCATAATTGGTCCGGTCGAAATCACAAACACATCTCAGAAAATCAAGACTCGTCAAGGACCGTTCCTATACACACATCCTTTTTGATCTCGATATCAGTTGGTTTTTTCCTCAGGATTGATCAAAATATTTGTTCATATCAGCTTTGGTGGTTGAATAACCCGAACATCAATAAAGGGTTTTAAGCAGCTTTGTGATCATCACGAATAAGACAAGTTTTCGAGTGTCTCGACAAGTCTTCTTTTCTACAGTCTAGGAATATAGAGCCAAACACTGTTTTCGGTCAGCAGGGGCTTCCATACACTTTTCCACACCTTGTCGTGCTTATACTCTCTCAAAAGAGTCGAACCTAAAGCGAGTGTGTCATACACAAAATCGGGATTCATTTCACACTTTTCGAAAGATGTGCCCCTGCACGTGTATATTTCCGAGTCTATGACTGATTGACTAAGGTCTGAAAAGATGGGTGCCTCCTTGGCCGTATGATGATTCCGCCTGTAATGGGACTGCATTGGATCTCTTCAAACTGGGGCTTTGCTATGTTGTCCCCTCAAGCTCTCCTTACCAGATTCCCTCCGAGTTTGCTTTGTGTTATCAACTGGGCTTTGCCTAGTCATCTTTCCAAAGCTAGGGCTTTCTCTGCACTTTCTCTACTGCTTGCTGCCTCAGGCGCGCGATACACTTTGTCCTTATCAGCAACAATCAACCTACTGCCATCTATACTCTCTGGGTACACCCCGACTTGCCTAGCTGCGCCATGTTATCCATCCTTCATGGGAGAGGGTTCAACCCATACATCATCATATACACTTTCGTTCCATCATAAATCTATCATAGCATAATGCTACATACATATCCGCTTGTCAAGCCATACAAAATCCTCACTCCATTTTCATCCCCAGTCGAGATGGAATCGTGCAATGAATTTAATAATGCAGAAGCAAAAACTCAATAATTGAATAAAATGCAAAGTGCCTAGTAGTGTTGTGTTTTTCCCCTCACAGGGTACAATAATCAAGTGATCATAATCTGATCATGGGGATTGTTCCTCAAATCACAACCTGGACAAAGATTTCAAATCATGCATGTGGTATATTCTGCCTTTATCATCTCCATAGGTCTCGTCATCTTCAGACTCATCAGCATCGTTTGAAAGAGCCCTAGCTGCCTCAGTCTCCAAGCAATGGTCGTCAAGCTTATCAGCCTCGTTGTCAAATCATCATCAAAGGTCCATCTCGCAATGGCAAATGTTCATCGAAGGCCCGTCTTGCAATGGCAAATGTTCATCCAAGGTCTGTCTCGCAACGACATATCATCAGCAATATCCGTCTTGCAATGGGAAGCCATAATCAAAGTCCGTCTTGCAACGGTAAATTGTCAACAATGTCAGTCTCGCAACATCAAATCATCAGCAGGGTCCGGCTTGCAACGGTAAATCAAAGATCAAGGGTCCATCTTGCAACGGTAAATTGTCAACAGCAAAGTTCGTGTTCTACCCGGCAAGTGCTTCCAAAGCCAGTCAATCACTTCAAGTGATCTTCGTGTGCACAACCCTTGCAAGTAAACACAGCACAGGTATGAAAGTATATCTCATTTCAACTGCATATCATCTTGTCTTATGTTTGCTTTCTCGTAAAAGTCATTTCAAGTCTTGGTGTTCATCTCGCGGTGCTTTTGAGTTAATCTCGATCCTCTTTAGGCTTGTTCCTATACCTTTTAGGCTTGTTCCTATGTCGCTTAAGGCTTGTTCCTATGTCTCTTTAGGCTTGTTCCTGTACCTTTTTAGGCTTGTTCCTATGTCTCTTTAGGCTTGTTCCTATACCTCGTTAGGCTTGTTCCTATACCTTTTTAGGCTTGTTCCTATACCTCTTTAGGCTTGTTCCTATATCTCTTAAGGCTTGTTCCTACGTCTCTTAAGGCTTGTTCCTATGTCTCTTAAGGCTTGTTCCTATGTCTCTTTAGGCTTGTTCCTATGTCGCTTAAGGCTTGTTCCTATGTCTCTTTAGGCTTGTTCCTATACCTCGTTAGGCTTGTTCCTATACCTCTTTAGGCTTGTTCCTATACCTGTTAGGCTTGTTTCTATACCTTTTAGGCTTGTTCCTATGTCCTTTTAGGCTTGTTCCTATGTCTCTTAAGGCTTGTTCCTATGTCTCTTAAGGCTTGTTCCTATACCTCGTTACGCTTGTTCCTATACTTCCTCAGGCTCGTTCCTATATTTTCGAACTACGATTTGGCTTGATTCCCTTTTAGGGATACGTAGGAATCCTTTCTCCAAAGGTCCAGCCATCCGATCTCGTCATCAACCCTCTGTTATATCATTAGTCGCTCGTTAGGCTTGGGATCCTTCTTATCGACAACCTCACTTCTTCCATAAGTGACGTTGCCGAGGGGCTCTGTGAGTACCCCAATCCGACTCGCGACCCAATAAAAAGTGCCTTTTACTTAATAAAAGTGCGCTTGGGAGCATTTGGTAAATTTTCGGTTCATTCCGAGATTTTCGGGAGCTTTTAAAAGTTTTCCGCTAAGGAAGGACCTAAAAAGAATTATGCAGATTGGACCTGCTGGGAATTACCAAGGAAGGGTCCAGATTTCGCCACCTGGCAGTGTTTCTAGAAGAATGGCAGTTATTTTTTATTGGTCGTGCGACATATCAATCCCAATTCCAAATTACGTTAAATAAAGGAATGATTTCATTTGTAAAGGGGAGATACACACACAGTCACAAGGGGGCTCTCACTGATTTTCTCTCACACAAAAACGCAGAGGCCTCACACACTCAGATTCTCTCTCTCTCTAGCTCGGTCTATCTCTCTCTATACGCAATAAGCAAGAGAGCTCGCTCTCTCTCCGCAATCATCTTCTCCGGCCACACCCAAAATTTGGTAGGCTTAGTCGCACACCTACTAAATTACTACAAGGACTCCTAAAAATGTAGATGGTGGAAGTCCAGGATCGATCTCAGGGAACAGTATTGCAAACGATCAAGTCACGCACACAATTGGGGGGTTTTTGTTTGTGAAATAATTATAATCCTAAGACGGGAATTGAAATCTAAGTTATGAATAATAAAGTAAAGAAACACCTTGGATATGCAAAATTATCCCCGTCTAACAATCAATATCACCGGAATGAATTCTTTCTTTCTTCTCCCTAATTACTTGATCACGAGATGCAAAATCTCTATCTCTTCTTTGTTAATAATCACTAGCGGCGACACGCTCAACTAATAACCCTAATCAATACCAAAACCTAGCCGACACGGTCAAGATTCAAAGTATTAATCGATGAAAGTTTCAAGAGATTAAGATCAAGAAATCAACCTATTATTATTTCAAATAGAATTAAAGCCAATTTTACTTTAATTACAATCCAAGATGAAACATTCAAGAATTGCAAAAGTGCTACAATGATAACCCTAGTCCGACACTTCTATAAAAAGGGAAATCTAGCAATAATCAATTCAAAGGATTAAGGGATTGATCAATTTCTCAAAACCCTAGAAATTGATTTGAATTAAGAACAAGTAAAATTGCAATTAGGGAAGAATAATTAAAAGAAATCAAACCTCAATTGAAAGTAAAGATGGTTCAAACTTTACAAATCCAAAGCAAGAGAGCTTAGCCTTCCATGGAGATTCAAAACTTGAATATTGTTTTGAAAAGCTAATAAGAGAAAAGATAACCTAAAAGATCGCTAAGAGAAAGTATTTATACTTCCTCCCTAAACCCTAGCTAAAAAGGAAAAGAAAATAAATTAAAAATAAAGAAAACTGCCAAAATTACGTCATTCCAGCGAGCAGGGCACGACTCGTCCCCAGGGTCACGAGTCGTCCCTTGGTCTTCCTTCAATGGGGACGAGTCGTGATGTGGGGGACGACTCGTCCCGATCTGCGGCATGCTCGAACTCAGCGTCCCCCTTTGGGGAATAGTTGGGCCAAAGGGGGACGACTCGTCCCCTGAAGCAAAATCACTATTTTCTTCACATTTTCTCTTCAATCCTTGGCTCGCCTCCGAACCTCTTTGGCTTGACTTCCATGGTGTAACTTTGATGACTTTTGAGCAACACTTGAGGACCAAAAACCTTTACATCCAAAAACTATCTAAAAATTCTCACAAATTACAACTTTTATCTCAAAATCCTCACAATACATGATATCACTCAAAAGACATCAATCCAAACAAATTACATGGAAATAACATAAAATAATACCGGAAAACATAGGAATTACGTAGTACAAATCCGTGCTATCAGCCACACCCATCACCTGGTCTCTCCCTCGCCGGCGACCTTCCTCACCATTTATCCATCATCCCAAAACCAATTTCTCTCTCAATCTCGTTCCTCACCAATCCTCTCTGTACCCAAACGCAAACACCATTACCAGCGCCCTAAATTGCCTCCCTCACCTTCACTTGCTCTCCGGCCGAGCTCCTCACCGATCTCTCTATCTCCCAAACTCCAACAACAATCGCCTTTTTCTCAATTCAATTACCCAAGTTCACAACCCAAATCCCTCTCAACCTCTATCACCGTCGCAGCCTCACCACCAACAACCACCTCATATGGCGACGAGTTCCCTCAATCAAACCTCTCTCTGAACCTAAACCACTCCTCACCGATCTTTATCTCTACCCAGAAACACCAAGTTTCCCCACCAAAGCAGCGCCCCTGTTCCAACTCCTTTTGCGTTATACTCATTCCGGCCTTGAAGCGTCAACAGCTGAGCTCGATCTCTCCCTCTCCGAAGCTGATTTGAAGCTCTCTACACCTAACTGGGTGTAGAGATCGTGGATGCTCCAAGGGTAATTCCTAATTCCTTCTCTCTCTCCTCGTTGATTCATGATTTTGCCGTAGTTGGTATTGTTCATCAGGTTCAGGCTAGAACCTGATTTATTTGAATTGTGTTGTTATAATATGATTTGGTTTCCAGTAATCTGTATGGCTTGTTCTGTATACTTGGGCTTTGATATTGTTCTTCATGCTAGAACCGATTGAATTGGTATTGCCATGGTCTCATTTTGTTCCCAGTACACTGTGATTGCTTGAGCTTTCGTTTGGTATCGGTTTGTCTAAGCACCAAATCGAGACTGAATCAATCATATTCATTCTCTTAAATGTGTTTATCCATATCTAGAGGATGATTTTGCCTTGCTGCAATTTGATATTTTCATCTCTTACAATCTCGTTGTTGTCGTTAATTCTATCTTGGTTAACCTCGTCGTTGCTATCGGTTTGTTTCCATTAATTTCATCTTTGTTAACCTCGATGTTGATATTGGCTTGTTCCTGTAATTAGTCCAGTTATACCTCGTTGTTGCTATTGGTTTGTTGCTGTTAATTTCATTTTATGTTAACCTTGTTGTTGATATTGGCTTGTTCTGTAATTGACCTAGTTGAAAGGCCTCTGCATATGGCATAGTATGTCCCGCGACACAACTGGCCATTCATGGTCCTGTGTCGGGCGACATACTTAGCCAAATACAGCAGGTCCCTTTTCAGTTGTAAGTTGATTGCCTCGCTGTAATTGGGACGTGGCCCCCCAAAATAAGTGGCTCACAAGTTGTATACCTCGCAGTTTATCAATAAAGTATTAAAATGCATTTTATACATATATTATATCTCACACATCGCACACACGTTTGAATGAATTGGATGTTGAACATTAGAAAGACTCGTCTACGGACGAGGCGTGTTGGGTGAACTCTCGGTTCTTCCCAACACGTAACCTGACCCCCGAACCCACTTTCTCTCAATAAAAGGTTTTCAATGTTTCCTCTTAAAACGGCGTGGCGACTCCTTATTTTTTTATTATTTTTTCGGCGAGCGTTCATTCAGCACGACATTCAAGTTGTTATTTTCAGTTACAATTACGCCTATATATTGCTCTTAGAAAGCACTTGTGTTCACGTTACACAGTTTTTCTCACTTCTACTCTGCAGTTGTACTCAGAAGCACTAAAGACTTAATAAAATTTCTTTGGTTTAGGCAGGCTTTTCAAAGGCCTCCCAAGGTTTTTCTCTTGGACGATTGCTCTAAGGGTTTCCTCGTTACATCCTTGTGTTCATCTTGCTTTGAGAACTATATTTCATTTGTGCCCAAACCTCCTTGAGAAGACAAATTTACTTGTCAAAATTTGTCCAAAACAAGTTTTATATAAACTCATTACACCACATCTTATTATCACGTCGGATGGTATTAGTCGGATACCAACTCGTATATTCGTTTGTTCGTGATTTCAGGTCACATTAGTCAGTCGTAGATCAACATATTGTTGTAATAAAACCGATATGGATTGTTTCATATGTTATCAGTCGCAATAGTAGTGGCTTGGCTGGCTGAGGAATTAACAAATTTAAGGCGGGTCCAGGTCTCATGCTTGGAGGTAGACAGGCGAAGTCGAAAAAGCCAAAGTTCTCTCAACTGTATTGCCATGTCCATCGCTTCTCCTCAACTCTATTGCTAAGTCCAAACTTCATTGGATATGGCAATGACAATGGCAAATTACCTTTTCGTCCTTAGAAAAAAAAAGAGGCAAATGAATTCATCGATTTGATGCACACTCAAAGCCCATCTCAAAAAAAAAAATTAAAATTAAAATATTTGAAAAATATATTTCGATATTGATAATCTAAACTTTTAGAAAGTGACATCTATAGTATAAATGGTAGCGGTCCTCGCTACAGTTGAATGAACGGTACCAAGTGGCAAATTTTTCATTTTGCCCTCACTTAGTTGTCCCTTTTCCATTTTGTCCTTAAAAAAAATTAAATTAAAAAAAACGTGTCCTCGGACACGGACTTAATTAAAAAAAAAAAAAATGTGTCCTCAAATACGGGCTTTTACTAATTTTTGATATGTAAATGTAGTGGTTGTTCAGGCGGTTGAAAGATTTTTACAATTGGGCAAACGCAAATCCAGACACAAACCCAATGGACAAGGGACCCACCACATATATTGTGAAAGATTTTAAATTGGGCAAACGCAAATCCAGACACAAACCCAATGGACAAGGGACCCACCACATATATTGTGAGGATCGTCATCAAGCAAGCGTGTGGCTGGCACTTACCCAGTCTTACCTTTTTGGGCCTACCCACAGAAACTGGAGGACGCGAGTCGACGCGGTTTCTCTTCCTCCACCCACCCCAAGCATTTATTATTTATTCCCTCCGGCCCATTCGAATTTGGACAAATTTTCTTTTTGGGCGTCCCATCCGAATTTGGACAACCCAAAAAGGAAAGTTTATAATAATAAAAAAATGGGCATACCCCACTCACTCATTAACTCCATTCATTCTCCATCATACAATTTATTCAACCAACCACTATTAACTCCACTCATTCTCTCTCTTCATTTTCTACCACACATTTTTATTATCTTATTGTTATTTCTTAATCTCCGTATAAAGTAACTTTGTCCAAATTCGGGTGGGACGGAGGGAGTATTATTTTATTTTAAATTACCCTTTCCATCTCAAACTAGTTACGTTATAGTTCAGGTTCTAATTTTTTTTTATATACTTCCTCCTAATCAAAATACTTGTAATTTTAAGTTTTTTAAAAAAATCAGTGTTTTAAAAGACTTCGCCTAAAGGCGCCTAGGCCTTGTCTAGGCGCTAGGCCCCTTTCCAACGCCTAGTTCTAAGCCCCGCCTAGGTCTCGACTAACTCTGACTAATCCCGACTAGTCCCCGCCTAGGCGCTAGACTCGGCCCCGCCGCCTAGCATCCGCCTAGCGCTTTTTAGAACCTAGAAAAAAATTAAAACATATTAAATATAATAAATTATTCTTTAAAAATATCAAGCACATAGGCAATTAAATGTTTTTACATTGACAACTAAATAATCATAAATAAGGATAGTTTAGGTAAATCGTGTCAAAGTTTAATGAAAAACTTTAAAAATGAAAGTATATGTGGACAAAAAATCTTTTCTAAAACTGTTAGTATTTTAGAACAAAGGGAGTAATAAAAAACAATTAATACATAATAAATAAATTAAATTATTTTTTGAATATTTCAAATATCTAGGCAATTAGATGATTTCACAATAACGATTCACTAATCATAAATAAATACTCCCTCCGTCCCACGTTAGTTGAGACTTCTTTCCCTTTTGGACCGTCCCACGTTAGTTGAGACTGCCCAAAATGGCAAAAATTTTAATATTTTATATTCACCCTACCCCACCCACTCATTCTCTCTCTTCATTTTCCACCATACAATTTATTCAACCAACCTACTATTAACTCCACTCATTCTCTCTCTTCATTTTCTACCACACATTTTCATTATCTTATTCATTTTCCTTAATTAGTGTGGCCAAAAAATTAGTCTCAACTAACGTGGGACGGAGTGAGTATAGTTTAGATAAAACGTGTCAAAAATCTATGAAAAACTGAATAATTAAAAATATTTTGGGACAATAAATATCTCCCTTAACTATAAATATTTTGGGATGGGAGGGAGTAATAACTTAAACAAAATAAGTGTTTAAACTTATAATTACATTTATGCATTAAATATTTTAATGACCTACTATGTCAAAAGTACTAACATAAACATCATAATTATGTCATTAAATAATGCAAATTGTTACAACAATATTGGTATAAAGTTTTGTAAACGAAATTAATACAAGATATTTTTTGTAAACCAAATTATTCTAAATTGATACAAGAGATTTTTTTATAAAATTTTGTAAACCAAATTATTCTAAATTGAATGATTTTTTTATTTCAAAGCAATTAAATTTGGCCCTAAATAATTTTTTACCAAAAAATTTCTATTCACTATATATTTAAACAACTAAACTTTAATTGTGAATAGCAAAAACATTTATACAGTTTTTCTACTAAAAACAATCTTTTAAAAATAGTCGTTAGTTAAATGCAAAATAACCATTCATTTTGTGACAGGAAAAATAGATTTGTAAGCATACGTGAGTATCATTTTAACATTCTTAAACATTAATACTCCGTCCCTAAATAATTGTCTCATTTAACTTTTTAGTTGAACTTTGATCACAAATATATGACAATTTAATTATGTTCATGAAATTCTAAAAATTTCTATTGATTCACCATAAATAATATTATCAACAACAACTTTTAAAATTTCATGAACATAATTAATTTCTCATAAATTTGTGGTCAAAATTCAACAAAAAAAATCAAATGGGACAAATATTTAGGAAGGACGGAGTATTATGCAATTATGGGTTATGGTTATAATGAGCCCGAATCGTCGTGCAGATTGGGACCAATAATGTCACATCCGGATCAATCGTACAAACCGACTTATTGTAGGAAATTTAAGTTAGGCTTCTTAAGGAAATAACGAATAAGAAGAGAAAGATAATGGAAAAGATAACGGAAATTGAAAAGACAAATTTGATGTAGTCGAGGCTTGTGTTTAACACAATTTTCGTAAGAAGTATTTGTCCCGCACTGGTGCTTACGGTTGATGACAAACTTCTCGTGAGATGCAACGACTTCTATTTGTTAATAGGAGCACTCCAAATTAACAAATCTAACGAACAATTGACTGTTTGAAACTTTAGGACTTGAAGGAATTTGATGCAACAATATGAAATGATTAGGCTATGTTAATCTATCTCAAATGTAGGTAGAGAGGCTCAAATGACTGTATATATGAATTAAAATTCGGAGGGGAAGTACATAAGGAGAGTTAAGGGGTTTGTGTATTTTCCCTTAAAAAGGCACAACTTTTCTTTTGAATTGGCACCTGTTCAGGAACTGCTCGACCGAGTCAAGGGACTCGCTCGGCCGAACATATATGTCCAGAAACTTTTGTCAAGCTGCACGGTCGAGTCAAGGGACTCGCTCGGCCGTGTCAATCATACTGCTCGGCCGAGCAAGGCATATGCCTCGGCCGAGCAAGATTGTCCAGAGACTTAGCCAATTTGCTATGCTCTTCTCGGCCGATTCAAGGACTCTGCTCGGCCGAGCACATCAAACCACATCAAAAAAACCCTTTAAACCACTCTCGTTAAGTTACAAATCTTTGTCATTAATTTCTCATTCACCCGGAAATGGTTTTGAGACAATAAATGAGTTTCATTATCTATCCTAAATGTAGAATACATTTTGTAACTTACTTCGTTAACAAATAACGAACTCCGTTGGAAGTTAACGAACTTCCGTTATAAAGTTAGGTCAACGACAAGTCAAGCTTAACTTTCGTTACCCATTTCCAACAATCCCCCACATGAATGACAATTAATGCATGTATGCAATTTCGTCCAAAAGTTCCTGTGAACTATTATTACATCGGGATAGATAGCTTATGGCTTTGAATCTCCCCTAGTGAAATATAATCGGATATACTAGCCATTTGGTAGCGAGTCGCTTTGAACCAGTGACTGTATAATGTATACCAAGACAATAATACTCACATAATAATAGCTCTAACAGTTATTGTTCTCACGTTTTGTCCATTTCGGCCCTGGACCGTATCTCATTCATAAGTGTTCACATTAGAAGCGGCCAAGTTACTTCTCACTCATATAGGTGATTCATACTATAAGGAGTATCCTGCACTACTCCACCCGTAGGTATAGGAATCATTAAAAGTTTTCTCAACTTATCCTCACCACTGCTGCAGGTGCTTATACTTGGATGTTCTGGGAATGAGTATTCAACATCTCCAGGTCATTCAACCGAGTTGTTGTTTCCAAGTGATTCTACTAGAACTTATAGCTTGGTTGTCTCATTGAACCAAGGACATGGGATCTCCAGTTCTCAAGGTTGAGTGTCCACTATAAGTTCTTTTATTGTGGGTTTTAAGTCCATTCCCCTTAATAGTTTATACAGTTGATCTCTATTTATACCTTTCGTAAACGGATCCGCTATGTTATCATTTGACTTCACATAGTCAATTGTGATAACCCCATTCTTGATCAACTGTCTAATGGTATTATGTCTACGACGGATATGTCTAGACTTACCATTGTACATACTGCTCTGTGCCCTTCCTATTGCTGATTGACTATCACAATGTATCATAACAAAGCAGTAATGTTTTCTCCAACAAGGAATATCCTCCAGGAAGTTCTTAAGCCATTCTGCTTCTTCTCCAGCTTTATCTAAAGCTATAAACTCAGATTCCATCGTGGATCTGGCTATACATGTTTGTTTGGAGGATTTTCATGACACTGCTCCTCCACCTATTGTGAAAACATATCCACTCGTGGATTTTGAGTCTTTAGTGTCCAATATCCAGTTTGCATCACAGTATCCTTCTAATACTGCTGGATATCTTTTATAAAGTATCCCATGATTCATAATATACTTTAAATATCTCAATACTCTCATTAGTGCTTTCGATGATGCAGACTTGGGATTACTCGTGAACCTGCTTAGTTTGCTCACTGAATATGCAATGTCTGGACTTGTACAATTCATTAAGTACATCAGACTGCCAATTATTCTTGCATACTCCAACTGAGAAACTGGTTCCCCTCTATTCTTTGCTAAGTGTAGAGTTAAGTCTACCATTTGTCTTAGCCTGAGGGTACATTAATGACATTGAATTTTTGAAGTACATTTTCCAGATAATGGGATTTTGACAGGACTATTCCTTCTGATGTTCTAGAAATCTTTATTCCTAATATGACATCGGCTAATCCCATATCTTTCATGTCAAAGTGCTTCCTTAACAAGCCTTTGGTATTCATGATCAATTCATGATTACTTCTCATTATCAACATGTCATCCACGTAAAGACAGACTATTACAAATGATTCAGATGTTCCTTTAATGTAGACACATTTGTCACATTTATTAATCTTGAATCCATTTGACAACATAGTTCGGTCAAACTTTTCATGCCATTGCTTGGGTGCTTGTTTTAGTCCGTACAACGACTTTACAAGTTTACACACCTTTTGCTCTTTACCTGGAACAACAAACCCTTCGGGTTGTTCCATGTAAATCTCTTCCTCTAACTCTCCATTCAAGAAAGATGTCTTCACATCCATCTGGTGTATCTCAAGATTATGCACGGCTGCAATAGCTATAAGAACACGTATAGATGTGATCCTTGTGACAGGAGAATATGTATCGAAAAAGTCATATCCCTCCTTTTGTCTAAATCCTTTGGCTACTAGCCGCTCTTTGTACTTATCGATAGATCCATCGGCCTTATACTTCCTTTTAAGGATCCATTTGCAACCTAACGGTTTGCATCCTGGAGGAAGATCAACCAACTCCCAAGTATTATTAAGCATTATGGATTCTATCTCACTGTTAATAGCCTCTTTCCAGAACGTACTGTCCGGTCCAGATAACGCTTCTTTAACAGTAGTTGGTTCGTTTTCCAACATAAATGAGAGAAAATCAGGACCAAAATACTTTTCCACTCTTGCCCTTTTACTACGTCTAGGTCCTTCATCTTCTACTTGAGATGGACCGTTTGTAGATTCATATGTTCTCTTTTGAGAATTACCTTCTTTCCTATCCTTGGCAGGAAGGATATTTTCAAAGAATACTGCATTCCTTGATTCTATTGTCATTCCTGCATTCATATCAGGAATTTCTGACTTGTGCACTATGAATCGATAGGCACTACTGTTATTGGCATATCCAATAAAGATGCAGTCAACCGTCTTGGGACCGATCTTTATTTGCTTTGGCTTAGGTACTTCAACCTTAGCTAGACAACCCCACACTTTAAGGTATTTATAACACGGCCTACGATTATGCCATAATTCATAGGGTGTTTTATCAATACCTTTCTTGGGTATCTTATTAAGAATATAGTTAGAAGTGAGTATAGCTTCCCCCCACAAGTTGTCGGGTAAGCCTGAATTTATCAAAAATGCGTTCATCATCTCTTTGAGAGTACGATTTTTGCGTTCAGCAACTCCGTTAGACTGAGGGGTATATGGAGCCGTCGTTTGATGAATTATGCCGGATTCCCAACATAGTTCTTCAAACGGAGCTTCATATTCTCCTCCTCTATCACTTCTAATTTTCTTAATCTTTAAGTTAAGTTGATTCTCAACTTCTTTCTTATAAGTCTCGAAAGCCCCTAAGGCTTCATCTTTACTTCTTAAGAGATAAACATAACAATACTTAGTGCAATCGTCTATGAATGTAATGAAGTACTTTTTACCTCCTCAAGTTTGCACAAGTTTTAAATCACATATGTCGGTGTGAATTAACTCGAGAGGAGTTTTGTTTCTTTGTATGGCGTTAAATGGCGACTTCGTCATTTTTGCCTCAACGCAAACTTCGCACTTATTAGTTGAATCAGATTTAGTCATTTGAATTAAATCTTGTTTAACTAATTTCTTAATAGTGTCGAAGTTTACATGTCCTAATCTATCATGCCATAAACTAGGACTTTCCGACAAGTAAACATAAGAAACAACATTTTTATTCTTCGCACCTTGGCGGATAACATTCATTACATTCATCTTGAAAAGTCCCTTCTCGAGGTAACCCTTTCCAAGGAATAAAACATTCTTGGTTAATTCAAACTTGTCGGATTCAAAAACTAATCTAAAACCGGCTTTACTCAACAAAGCACCGGAAACTAGATTCTTGCGGATGTCCGGAACATGCAGCACATCAAGCAAAGTCACTTCTTTGCCGGAGGTCATCTTCAATACAACATTTCCAACGCCCTGAACATCGGAAGTTGCAGAATTTCCCATGTACAATTTCCTTCCGGAAATGGGAGTATAGGAAGAGAAACCCTCCTTATTAGCACAAATATGGTGGGTAGCCCCGGTATCTATCCACCATTCCTTTGGATTGTCATCCAAGTTTGCCACGTTTGCCTCGAAGATCACCGCAGCAAAATCAAGATCCATGTCATCTACATTGTTCGCCTCCTTCTTTGGGTGGCGACAATCCTTTGCTATATGGCCCGACTTGCCACAATTATAGCATGCTCCTTTGAACTTCTTGGTTGTGGAGTCTTTTTTCTTCCCTCTCTTAGCATTTTCGGACTGCTTCCTTTTGGTGCCGCTAGTGCTTGCCTCGGCGAGATTGACCTTTGCCTCCATCTTGCCTTTGGTAGCCTTGGCTTCATTGTCTCGATTATTTTCTTCAATTTGAAGACGAACAACCAAGTCCTCCAAAGTCATCTCTTTGCGCTTATGCTGAGATAATTTTTGAAGTCCTTCAATGAAGGCGGCAACTTCTCTATGATTGATGCCACTTTGAACGGATCATTCATTATCATTCCTTCGGCATCAAGACCATGCAATATAAGTTGGAACTCATCAACTTGAGTTGTTACCAACTTAGAATCCACCATTTTGAAGTCAAGATATTTGCCGATGACAAACTTCTTTGACTCGGCATCTTCAATCGTGTACTTCCTTTCCAAGGTACTCCATAAAGCCTTGGCTAACGCGACGGTACTGTACACATTATATAGTGCATCATCGAGTCCATTCAAAATGTAATTTTTACACAAAAAATTACCATGGTCCCAAGCCTCTTTGGCCAAAAGCCTTTGAGGGTCGGGATCACCATTTTGAACAATCGGATCTTCTTTCAAGAACCGATGCAAGCTTAGAGTGGTCAAGTAGAATAGCATCTTTTGTTACCATCTCTTGAAATCCACCCCGGTAAACTTTGGGGGTTTCTCACCATGAACCGAGTGAGATGATGTTGAAGCGGGTGCAATATTCTTGAGCGTTGCATCGCCTTGAGGGGGAGTAAGCCCGGATGATTCGGAGGTATCTTTCTCACTTGCCATTGTAGGAATGCCTTAAGAAACGTCAAATACTTCTTACGATTGTAGGGAATTTAGGTTAGGCTTCTTAAGGAAATAACGAAGAAGAAGAGAAAGATAATGGAAAAGATAACGGAAATTGAAAAGACAAACTTGATGTAGTCGAGGCTTGTGTTTAACACAATTTCCGTAAGAAGTATTTGTCTCGTACTGGTGCTTACGGTTGATGACAAACTTCTCGTGAGATGCAACGACTTCTATTTGTTAATAGGAGCACTCCAAATTAACAAATCTAACGAACAATTGACTGTTTGGAACTTTAGGACTTGAAGGAATTTGATGCAACAATATGAAATGATTAGGCTATGTTAATTTATCTCAAATGTAGGTAGAGAGGCTCAAATGACTGTATATGTGAATTGAAATTCGGAGGGGAAGTATATAAGGAGAGTTAAGGGGTTTGTGTCTTTTTCCTTGAAAAGGCACAACTTTTCTTTTGAATTGGCACCTGTTCAGGAACTGCTCGGCCGAGTTAAGGGACTCGCTCGGCTGAGCATATATGTCCATAAACTTTTGTCAAGCTGCACGGCCGAGTCAAGGGACTCGCTCGGCCGTGTCAATCATACTGCTCGGCCGAGCAAGGCATATGCCTCGGCCGAGCAAGATTGTCCAGAGACTTGGCCAATTTGCTATGCTCTGCTCAGCCGAGTCAAGGACTCTGCTTGGCCGAGCACATCAAACCACATCAAAAAACCCTTTAAACCACTCTCGTTAAGTTACAAATCTTTGTCATTAATTTCTCATTCACTCGGAAATGGTTTTGAGACAATAAATGAGTTTCATTATCTACCCTAAATGTAGAATACATTTTGTAACTTACTTCGTTAACAAATAACGAACTCCGTTGGAAGTTAACGAACTTCCGTTATAAAGTTAGGTCAACGACAAGTCAAACTTAACTTTCATTACCCATTTCTAACAATTATGAACATTCCACGTATCTAACCACAAGCTTCAAACCCCTGAGCCTTTGCACGATATCACAAGCCCGCTATAGACTCTTGATTCGTACCATTTTCACAATGGGTTTAAACCTGTCACGTCACATTAAATGGCTGTTGGCATACTTACCTAACTAACGCATACTCTATAAATGTATTTTTGTCTCCGATAAAATCCTCATGTCATGATGGAGTCTCATCTCAATGACAGGTCAATCACAATGTAATGTGCCACGTGTCTTGACAAGGGTGATCCCTCTCACATAGTATCTTCACTATAAATACCTTTTGCAGCCCCTTGGGCAAAGGTACGTTCTAGTACCTAAATACACACATTCAAATGCATTTCACGCCTATTGCTCATCTAAGATTATTTCTTAGTGATTTTACTTTTGCGTTCGAGGCTCTGATTCAGGATCAAACACGGCAGATTTAACGGTATTCTTGTTGTGTTTTTGTTTCACATATTTAATCTCGAGGCCAAATATTCCTAGTTCGATCCATATACCAGGTTAATATAAAAATAATTGATAATGCATGAATTGTCTGTATCAGCCTTAATCTAGCAATAGGTTGTAATTCAGCCACTAATACATGAAACTACAAACAAATGACTATCCGGGATGGTATACAACTATAACCATCTGGTGTGATGATGAGATATAATGTGTGAGAAACTGTATTGAAACAACGTAAATCTCAATAGCCAAAATGATGTTACCTTTTTCTGTTGAGTATGGATTGGTATTTATAATGTTGTCATTGTATATTTGTGAATCCCCTAGATCATGGGGGAAAGTAGGCGTAACTGTCTCCAAAAATGTAGCAGGCGGTTACTTATGACGATGTGGGTTTATACACATTTTGCTTGGTCGAGGTCGCCCAATAAATTTAGGTTGCCTGAATTTGTGCCTTGGCCAGACAGAGATTATACAAGAGATAGATCATGAATTGTACAAAGCTAGACCGGGACCAAGTAAGGTCGAACAATAAGCTTGGTCGACTTGATCTAGATGAATGAGTGTACGTATTTTAGTGATGTTTAATGGGCCTTTTACGCTTGGTGGGTCCCTGGGCCTGTTTTGACGTAGGCCCAACTCATTGGGCCTGGCCTGTCACTTTTATTCCGTACAGAGGCCGCCAACTTTCTAGCTCAATTTGTCGGGTAGGAAGTTATGATAAATTTTTAATGTTGGATATAGTCGGCGTTTATAACTAGACTCGTAGGATGTAGGTCGTTACTCGACATTTGACTTTTGGCGATTTAATGAGCTATTTCTCGTACACCGTAATTTTTGCACTTAATGGTACAGATTCTGTCGATTGGACATTCCTCTTGAGAATTGGCGTAGGCATTTAATTCGGCCCATTATTTGACAATTATCCAACTATTATCCAAACATTTCCAATTAAGGTAAGGAATAGAGGAGGTATAAAAGGAGGAGATTAAGTCCTTTCCAAACTTTACCATCCAAATTCTTAAGAACCAAGCAAAAGCAAAGGCAAGGAAATCATCTTCGGCATTTAGCAAGACCGTTGCTGCCACACTCGTTTCCCTCTTCGAAAACACCTGATACTCCTCAATTTTTCTTAGTACGGCTAGATTTTGAAGGTTTTCTCCGTTTCCACCATGGCCAATGTGTTTAGGTGTTAGGTTCTGGGATGGGGGCAAGTTATGGGTATAACTGTATATATCTTAGGGTATACAAAAGCGTAGATGGTCCTTGGAGAGAATTGTCCTTAGTAGAGTGTATTACCATCTTAACCAAGTGGAGTTTGTTCTTTGGTGAGATTGGGTTTCCTGCTAGTGAGAGTATGGGGGACATGGTTGTTGACGACCCACAAGTTGTCCACTTCCGTCTCTTTAACAAACTCATTGACCACCTAATCATCTTTATATCAAGTCAAATAAGCCTATTTATCCTTGTCATAGGCTTGCTTTTCCAAGGGAATCTAGGTCGCCCATAGGCAGCGAACGACCATAATATCAGCACAAGCTAAAGTGAAGCGTCGACCTCCACCACAGCAAGAATTGTGAACCGATTATGTTCTATTGTGGTCGCGGGTCAGAATGAAAGGGGGTACATGGCCCCTAGGACCCAGGTCACTAGGAGGTCGGTCAAGTCTCGCATTAGAATCCTTCATGAGCACTGCAAGGTGTCCAGGGAGGACTTCCAGTTAACCCACTTCACCGAGAGACAGAGGAAAGCCCATTCTTGGTCACATAGGGCTCTTAGTTCGAGTAGGGTGGCCTTTTACTATGGCCAATTCGAGGTAGGGTTGAGGCTCCCCTTAAATCCTTTTATTTACGAGTTTTTAGAGTGTATGGCTATCATGTCGATGCAGTTAGGGGCCAATTGTCACGACCCTAATCCTAGGTTCTATTTTGAGTCACGATTAAGTATACATTTGGAGTGCATTTCATTCAATTATATGTGTTGCATTTGGTTGATAGCACTTATGTGTTAGGGAGCATTTTATAACATAATCCCTCCGTCCCGCTAATATTAGCACAAACACTGTTTGCGCGGGAATTAAGGAATATGATATTTTAATAAAATGTTGTGAGTGTAAAAGAATGAGTGGAGAGAGAATGAGTGGAGGGTGTAATAAATTATAATGGTGTTGTGAGTATTAAAATAATGTAGGAGAGAGAATGAGTGGGGTTGGGTGAATATTTTATTAATATAAAGTTTCTTTTTTGGAAGTGTGCGAATATTAGCGGGACGTCCAAAAAGGAAAGTGTGCTAATATTAGCGGGACGGAGGGAGTATATGATATATTAGAATGTTAATAAATTAAAAATAATTATTTAATGTCTCATTGGAAATATTAAGAGTATGTAGTGAAATAGTAACTTTTAGAAATTATTAGTAACTTATTATAATCCTTGAGGTGCTTGAGTGTAAAGAGTATAACTTAAGGATTTTAGTTGTTGGAGTGTTTGATAGTTGAAGGAGCTTAGGTGTAACTAGTTATATTCATCCTTGGCAAATTAGACAAGCTTCATCATTTTGTTTTAACAAAAACCTTCTCCAGCTCCATTCTTGGTCCCAATTCCAAACCCTAACCTTTCTACTTAAAATTCCCTACAAAATTCTAGAAAAATCCTTTTAACGATCCGTTCATTTCGTTGTGTTCGGGAGGAGAAGGGGAGCAAATCCATCCGATTAGAGTTTTCAAGTTTTTAAATTAATTTCAAGTAAGTTATTATATTTTCTTGAATTTCATGTTCATTTAGTGTAAATGTGGATAGTGTTGTTGTTTAATAGTAACATATGATTTTGGGTCATTTTCTTGAAGTTTAAAATGGAAAAAATGGTTTTGTGTGGGTGTTGAAAGGGTGAGTTTGATTTTGGCTAGCTTGGAAAATGGTTTGGTGTGAGTTTAAATTGGTAAGGATGGCTTTGGTTTAGTGGACAATGGTTGAGGTCAATTTGGTTGTATACATATGGAAGTTGGAGTTTTGGAATGGTTGTTGAAGTTGGGAAAATGAATTGGTAAAAGTTCAAGTGAAGTTGCTGATGTTTAAATTATGTTTCTGAGTTTCTGCATAGGGCATGAGTCGTGCCCTATGGCACGAGTCGTGCCCTATGGCACAAGTCGTGCCCTATGGCACGAGTCGTGCCATGATTGAAGTCGTGCCCAAGAGTCGTGTATTTGGTTCCACCCGTGCTAGATTTAAGTGGCACGAGTCGTGCCATAGGGCACGATTCGTGCCCTGCACTGTTTCTGTTGAACCATTTTCAAAGCACATTTGTCCTATCTACCCAATGTATATTTTCACCAATTGAACACTACAATCAAAGTACAATGTATGAACAACAACATGATGTCTTAACATACCAATTGTGATAATTGGAAGATGTTTAAATGATTGGTTAAAGTAGGTTGGAACCATTGAACCTAACTTGTTTAATTTCATTATACGATTGTTGATACATCCTTAAATGGCTGTTATAAGTGTGGACCTTATGTGTTACACCTTTTGGATTGTTTGACATCTTATAATGTGATTGATTAGGGTTCTCCACTTTGGAATCCTAAGTTTAATTAAGTTGGTTCAAGGATGGTTTAGCCTTAGTGCTACTTTTAATTGATACTTGTTATCATGTTGCTATCATTTTGATATGCTTTACTTGTATGGTTCCCTACTTTGGAATCATACATTGGTTGTTTAAGCAAGTAGTGATTACTGTGCTTATATTTGAAAGTCTAGTTGGTACTTGTTTGTTGGGCAGTGTTATGGGATTATAATAGCACACGAGCCGAGTTCATTATAATCCATACACTGGTTCCCTGTTTGCCCTTCCATTGGCCATGGATGGTGGTAGTGAACTAGCTCAAGGGTAGTCTAGTTGCACTATTGGGTATGACTTTGTGTCATAGTCCCGTTTGTTGTTACTGTGATTGGGTTTCGGAACCGCTTCTTCAGCTGATGATGCTACTCAGATCGTGATATCCTTTTGAGGATGAAACCTTGGCTCAGTATCCTTCTAAGTGTTACATTATTGCACTTATGTGTTATATGTATATATATCTTTCTTTGTGTTGATAAGAATGTGATATATATATGATGATTTGTTGTTATATGCTTCCTAATGTGATTGCATATCATATTGTTGCATATATGATAACTTGCTGAGATTTTTCTCACCCCGTCCTTTTATTGCTTTCTTAGATAGAGCCGAGTCAGGGGCTAGGGCACATTGAGCACCGAGAGGGCGCCTAGTGGGGATTTTGTTGAGGAAGGTATTTGGTAAGTATACATTATGTAAATGTAAAACCTTGAGTAGTATTCCTAGACTTGATGTATGTTATGGAGTTTAAACTTTTAAAGGTTGTAAATATTTTTCATTTTGGGAACTATGTTCCTTGGTTTGTAAATAAGTTTGAATGTGGTGTGAGTAGTTTGTGAAATTAAATGGTATTACCTTTAATTGTAAGTTAGGAAAGTTTTCTTAACGTTAATCAGGTTTTGAAAGTGATAACTTTTAGAAAGGACATTTCAAAAATTTGTTTTAAAAGGCGTCTTCAGAGCGTGTCCCGACGTGGGGCCAAGTAGGTCTTGGGTTGGGGGCGCGTCAGTTGGTATCAAAGCCTTAGGTTTAGATAGTCTAGAGTGACTACGTGCCTAGGAGGGTAGTATGGATTGTGTGAGTGACGTTAAATGTTTTATGCAGGTACTCATTTGCTATGGCAGGAGCAGAAGGAGATCCGACCGGACCTTTAGGATGGAGAAATGTAAGGGAGAAGACCCGAGATATGTTCCAAGGAATTTTAGAAGCGGCTATGAAGGCCATAAATGACCAAAGACAGCAAGGAGAGCAAGCAGCGCCCAGGGTGGGATTGGCTCAGTTTTTGAAGCTGAAACCTTTCGATTTTGATGGAGAGCCGGATGTGGCAAAGGCGGAAAGATGGATTGAGCCATGGAAAAGATTTTTGAGGTGTTGAGATGTACCGAGGATGAGCGAGTCAGGTTTGCGGCTTACAAGTTTTCAGGTGCGGCTGAACATTGGTGGAGAACTTTAAAAGCATGTTGGGACGAGGCACATGTTCCGTACACATGGGAAAATTTTGTAAGGAAATTCAAAGAACATTTTATTCCAACCGTAGATCAAGACAAGAAAGAGAGAGTTTCTTAATCTGGAGCAAAATTTGATGATCGTGGCTCAGTATGTGGCTAAGTTCACGGAGTTATCAAGGTATTGTACTCATTTGGTGGCAACCGAGGAGAGGAAGGCCATGAGGTTTGTTCGGGGTTTGAAGACAGTGATCTGAACGCCATTAGTGGCTCACAAGTTTTAAAGTTTTCAAGATGTCGTGGATCGTGCATATCATGTGGAGCACGACATTGAAGAACATAAGATGAAAACGGAAGTGGTTAGTACGGGAAGGCAAGGAGGACAGAGTAGACCACAACAATAAGTTCGAGATAATCGAGGAGGGCAAGGATCAACATTTCAATTTAGAGGGTAGCCTCAAGGTCAGGCTGGTGTTCGAAGGCAGGGTTTTAATCCGGGGAATGCACCAAAGAAATTTTATACTTATTGTCAGAATGAGGGGCACGTAGAGGAACATTGATAGAAGAAACAGGGGAAATGTTTGATTTGTGGGCAGTCGGGGCATTTTCAGAAAGATTGTACCAGGCCAAAGAAGCAAGCATCCGCTAGTGGCGCCGGGACTTCTCAAGGACAAAAGAGGGATTCTTCAGGAAGGCCTAAGGTTCAGGGTTGGGTCTTTGCGGTAAATCAACAACAAGCGGCAGATTCTCCAACGTCATCGGAGGTACTATTTTTATAGCAATTATGAGAGCATGTGCACTTATAGACCCTGGCTCATCCCATTCTTATGTGTCCATGCATTTTGCATCGCAATTGCATGTTTCTGTTGAGTCTATGCCTTATGTGCTAGAAGTGTCAACTCCGACGGGAGAGTGTTTAGTAACTGATGAGGTGTTACGTGCATGTGATGTGCATATATGTGATCATGTGTTACCTGCTGATTTGGTAGTGTTGCCCATGCATGATTTTGATGTTATTTTGGGTATGGATTGGCTAAGAAAATACCACGCTTTAGTCAATTGTCATAAGAAGGTTGTTACCTTTTCAGTCCCGAATATGCCTAAGTTTGTTTTTTAGGCTATTCCTTCGATTGGGAATATGCGTGTCATTTCTTATGTGAAAGCTAGGAAGTTATTACTTCGTGGTTGTACCGGATTCTTGGCTAGTGTCCTGGATACTACTAAAGTGTTGCCTGAATTTGGGGAGGTACCGATAGTTAAGGAATTTCCGGATGTGTTCTCTTCTGAATATGTGATGCCTCCGGATAGGGAGATAGAGTTTGGGATTTATTTTCTTTCGAATACAGCTCCAATATCCAAGGCACCTTATAGAATGGCCCCAGCTGAATTGAAAGAGTTGAAGGCTCAGTTGCAAGAGTTGTTTGATTGGGGGTTCATCCGATCGAGTGTATCGCCGTGGGGAGCTCCGGTCTTATTTGTTAGGAAGAAAGATGGGTCATTAAGACAGTGCATTGATTACCGGCAGTTGAACCAAGTGACGGTAAAGAACAAATACCCTTTGCCTCATATTGATGACTTATTTGATCAATTGCAAGGTGCGACAGTCTTTTCAAAGCTTGACTTGAGAAGTAGGTACCATCAGTTGAAGGTTCGTCCAGAGGATGTTTCCAAGACTGCTTTTCATACTCGGTATGGTCATTTTGAATTCCTGGTCATGCCTTTTGGGTTAACGAATGCTCCAGCTGTTTTCATGGATTTGATGAATCGGGTTTTCAAACCTTATCTTGATACTTTTGTTGTGGTGTTCATTAATGATATTTTGGTTTATTCTAAATCTCGGGAGGAGCATGAACAACATTTACGAATGGTGTTGGAGGTACTACGAGATAAGAAGTTATTTTCCAAGTTCAGTAAGTGTGCATTCTGGCTTGAGGAGGTTTCTTTCTTGGGCCATGTTGTGTCAAAGAATGGAATTTCAATTAATACTTCCAAGATTGAAGTCGTGGTTAGTTGGAAGAGGCCGGAATCAGTTACCGAGATTCAGAGTTTTCTGGGGTTAGCCGGGTATTACAGAAGATTCATAAAAGGGTTTTCAAAGATTGCTACTTTGTTGACTCAGTTGACTCGGAAGAATATACCTTTTGTGTGGAATGAGAAGTGTCAAGATAGTTTCGAGGAATTGAAGAAGAGGTTGACATCGGCACCTGTTCTTGTTTTGCCAAATGGGAATGATGGGTTGGTGATTTATTGTGATGCTTCGAAAGAAGGTTTGGGGTATGTATTGATGCAAAATGGGAAGGTTATCGCATATGCCTCAAGGAAGTTGACTTCTTGTGAGCAGAACTACCTGACACATGATATGGAGCTTGCAGTTATCGTCTTCGCCTTGCAAAAATGGAAGCATTACCTTTAAGGAGCAAAGTTTGAGATCTTCACGGATCACAAAAGCTTGAAGTACCTTTTCTCGCAAAAGGAGTTGAATAATAGGCAGCGGAGATGGATGGAACTTTTGAAGGATTATGGTTGTACTATTTCCTATCACCCGGGCAAAGCAAATGTGGTGGCGGATGCTATCAGTAGGAAATCTTATGTCGCTTCATTGATGGTTCGGGAATGGAAGATGTTGGAGAATGCTCGAGATTGGTGTCCCCGAGAATCGAGGCATGGAGCTATCTTTGCGAGCATTAGTGTCTTACCAAGCCTGATTCAACAAATAAAGGAGGGTCAAAAGGGTGATTTAGAGTTGAAGAAAATTGTGGATAAGAGCGTGGATGGAAACTTTAAGGAGTTCTCTCTTTGTCCTGATGGAGTGTTGACATTTAGAGGCCGACTGTGTGTGCCAAATCTTGATGAGGTGAAGTGCTAAGTTCTAGATGAAGGCCATAAGTCCAAGTATACCATTCACCCCGGGAGTACCAAAATGTACCAGAATTTGAAGCAACACTTTTGGTAGAATAACATGAAGAGGGAAATAGCAGATTATGTATCGAAGTGTTTGACGTATCAGTAAGTGAAAGCGGAACATCAAAGACCCGCCGGGTTGCTTCAGTCGTTAGAGATTTCGGAATGGAAGTGGGAGCATATTACAATGGACTTTGTCATGGGATTGCCTCGTACGAGTAGGAAGCATGACGCAGTTTGGGTGATCGTAGACAGATTGACGAAGTCCGTTCATTTCCTACCTATCGACATTAGTTATTCAATGGAGAGGCTTGCGAAGTTATATATTCACGAGATAGTAAGATTGCATGGGGTTCCGGTTAGCATTGTGTCAGATCGTGATACTCGATTTACTTCCAGATTTTGGCAAGCGTTGCAAAAGGCTTTGGGGTCAGAGTTTTGATTCAGCACGGCATTCCATCCTCAGACTGATGGCCAATCCGAGAGAACCATTCAAATTCTTGAAGATATGTTGCGAGCCTGTTCAGTTGACTTCTCGGATTCTTGGGACGTTCATTTGCCTCTTGTTGAATTTTCTTACAACGATAGCTATCAGTCGAGTATTAAGATGGCTCCTTATGAAGCCTTGCACGGGAGGAAGTGTAGGTCTCCAATTTTTTGGGATGAAGTAGGTGAATCCAAGCTTTGGGGTATTGATATGGTTCGGGATTCAGTTGAGAAAGTCAAGATTATTCGGAACCGATTGATTACGACCTAGAGTAGACAGAAAAGTTATGCAGATCAGAGGAGGCGAGACCTTGAGTTTCAGAAGGGAGACCTTGTGTTCTTGAGAGTGTCACCTAAAGTGGGGATTAAGAGGTATGGCAAGAAGGGTAAGTTAGCTCCGAGGTTCGTAGGTCCTTTTGAGATTTTGGAAAGAGTTGGGAATCTTGCATATCGTCTTGCATTACCTTCATCTCTTGAAAAAAATCATATTGTGTTTCACGTGTCCATGCTTCGAAAGTATGTATATGATCCTTCGCATGCGTTGCCGAGGATTCTCGAGGACATAGAGCCGGATATGTCTTACGTGGAGCAGTCGGTTCAAGTTATTGATATCAAGGTGCAAGAACTGAGAAAGTATTCCTCTCGTGAGAGTAATTTGGAGAAACCATGATGTGGAAGAATCTACTTGGGAGCTCCGGGAAGAGATGGAGCCGAAATACCCTTAGCTATTTGACCTTCTAGGTAAGTAAGCTAAAATTTGGGTCGAATTTTCTTTTAGGGAGAGTGAATGTCACGACCCTAATCCTAGGTTCTATTTTGAGTCACGATTAAGAATATATTTGGAGTATAGCACTTATGATTTTGGGAGCATTTTTATAACATATATGATATATTAGAATGTTAATAAATTAAAAATAAATATTTAATGTCTCATTGGAAATATTAGGAGTATGTAGTTAAATGGTAAATTTTGGAAATTATTAGTAACTTATTATAATCCCTGAGGTGCTTGAGTGTAAAGAGTATAACTTAAGGATTTTAGTTGTTGGAGTGTTTGAAAGTTGAAGGAGCTTAGGTGTAACTAGTTATATTCATCCTTGGCAAATTAGACAAGCTTCATCATTTTGTTTTAACAAACACCTTCTCCAGTTCCATTCTTGGTCCCAATTCCAAACCCTTACCTTTCTACTTTAAATTCCCTACAAAATTCTAGAAAAATCCTTTTAACGATCTGTTCGTTTCGTTGTGTTCGGGAGGAGAAGGGGAGTAAATCCATCCGATTAGAGTTTTCAAGTTTTTAAATTAATTTCAAGTAAGTTATTATATTTTCTTGAATTTCATGTTCATTTAGTGTAAATGTGGATAGTGTTGTTGTTTAGTGGTAACATATGATTTTGGGTCATTTTCTTGAAGTTTAAAATGGAAAAAATGGTTTTGGGTGGGTGTTGAAAGGGTGAGTTTGATTTTGGCTAGCTTGGAAAATGGTTTGGTGTGAGTTTAAATTGGTAAGGATGGCTTTGGTTTAGTGGACAATGGTTGAGGTCAATTTGGTTGTATACATATGGAAGTTGGAGTTTTGGAATGGTTGTTAAACTTGGGAAAATGAATTGGCAAAAATTCAAGTGGTTTCTGAGTTTCTACAGAGGGCACGAGTCGTGCCCTATGGCACGAGTCGTGCCATGCTTGAAGTCGTGCCCACGAGTCGTGTATTTGGTTTCACTCATGCTGGATTCAAGTGGCACGAGTCGTGCCATAGGGCACGAGTCGTGCCATAGGGCACGAGTCGTGCCATAGGGCACGAGTCGTGCCCTGCACTGTTTCTGTTTAACCATTTTCAAAGCACATTTTCCCTATCTACCCAATGTATATTTTCACCAATTGAACACTACAATCAAAGTACAATGCATGAACAACAACATGATGTCTTAACATACCAATTGTGATAATTGAAAGATGTTTAAATGATTGGTTAAAGTAGGTTGGAACCATTGAACCTAACTTGTTTAATATCATTATACGATTGTTGATACATCCTTGAATGGCTGTTATAAGTGTGTGGACATGTAGACACCCCATTCTGAACCCATTGGAGCAGATTAATACCACTCTAAGTCTCGCCTTGAGTCAAGAGTAGAAATCCACCATTTCGTCATGTTTCGTTAAGTTTTGACTAACGACAGTTAGTTTGGACTAAACTGCATACGGGATAACGAGGGAAGGACAGGATTGTCCACTGAGATCCTTGTCTCGTGCGAAATAGCGTGTCTCGTGCGATACTAAGCTTCTGCAGTCGTGCAGAAGCCAATTTCCTCGTCGATTTCAACCTCTTTCGGGATAAAACCTTATCAATCCGGCCATCCAATGGGATTTGGGTTCTGGAACCTTCCCAGAGGATTTTACCTCTCCACCTTCACATCTCCAACACCTATAAATACTTGAAGACTTTCAGTATTTCAGGCCTAGACTTTTTCAAGTCAAAACCCCCCACATTTACTGGTTTCTCTCCCTGAAAGATTCCTGTAAATCACCCCTAAAAATCACCTAAAGTTTGTTTGTCAACCTTGTTGATAAACAAACATCGAAGTTCGAGTCAAGGACCGAGGCAAAGCTCTGTCCACATCAAGATTTGACTCTAAACTTGAGTCAAAACTCTGTTCGAGTCTCTACACACGAGGTAATCTTCCTCCTCCCTTTCTAATTGATTGTTAGAGTGGTATAATACATCAAAACTAGGATCGGCCTAGAGCCTCTCCAAATCATGGGGGTAGTCTCGAAGCAATCGATCCTATATTCCGTTTAACCTCGTTAAATGGATCTTTTTACTTACTTATTTAAAACGTCTTTTTCTTTGAAAACCTCTCTTTTAGCAAGACCGATCTCCGAATTGGGTGGAATGGGTGCTCCTTGACCTTCCCATTCCATAACTTAAGCCCCGAATCCAAAATCTCTTTTCAAATGGTTTTTTCTATATTTCCAAACAAATAATATAGGTGGCGACTCAAAAAGATGTACAAACAAAGAATTCACGCATCGCTACAGTGGCGACTCTGCTGGGGACTGTAAATTTAAAGTGGCTTAAACTTGCGTTAATAAAAAGGGTTTTCAAAAAAAATTGTTTTTTGTATTCAGATCAAGCTAGTCGTGCACGATACAACTTGTTTCACGCGAGATAATGCTTCGGCAATCAGCGTGTCTTCTGGTTTTCCCTGTTCGTCTCAAGATCCAAGATGAGAGTCGAACACGCAAAGGGGATTCCAGATTACATTATCTGCAGAGTTCCTTCATCTTAAGTCCCTCCTTAAGATGTAGAACTCGAATCCGTATTTAGTTTAAATAATTGATTGTTATTTATAAATTGCGTGTGATTGAGTTTTATAAATTAAAGTCCGGTCCAATGGGGATTCGGGAGTTGTAATTAAATTATTTATCTCTCTTTCTCATTAAGTGAAACTACGAAGGCCTGAGTCTTCCGAATTTGAGAGAAACATAGGCAATCACTTGGTGCGGCCACTATCTGTTTTTTCTTTTAACTTTCAAAAAAAAATCTCTATTTTTTCTTTCACCTAGATTGACTATCACACACGCGCACTCATATTATATCTGTCATTGCACTACATGCCCTGATTAACCCGGGACCCACACTAAGGATGGATGACGACAACCACCTAGTCGATGGTTTCTCCGAAGTTGGATCATCCCACTCCGCGTATTCAATCCATCTAGATTGTCATATCGTGGGGAGCCTAGCCTTCCAGCCCTGCATCGCCACATATCATGTAGATTGTCTTTTTAGGGATCTCTCCGTGACCGGTCGGTTTGACTCGGTGATCTTTTCTTATTTTTGACCAAAATAAAGCCATGTAAAATTGACAATAAAGAAGGACCCGGAATAGTCCCTGCGGAAAAATCCCTTCGAAAAAAGAAAATGTCCCTTCGAAAGTCCCTTTAAAGGAATAAAAAAAAATCCTTCAAACAATCTTACATGGCTTTGTTTTACAAAAATTGGACTGATTACTTAGTTGTTAGGTTCTGATAAAAACCTTAGAAACCCCTCAAAATAGATTCTCCGTTCCGACCAAAAATTAGGTTTAATAAAAATCGACTTTCCGTGTAATTGTCTCGTGCGAGACTACTTGTCCCGCGCGGGACAATGTCTCTGTTTGTTGTGTTTGAGCCTGAACCGTTTAAGCCTTCTTTCGACTCGTTGGGACGAGATTTGATCCTGACACCATCTCTGCGTCTCCTCTATCAGTTTTCTGAAACTACTCAACCTCAAGACTCCCAACACAATGTCTGGCATCGACGAAATTCCGGGTGACAAAACTTTGTCCGAAAACAACCACAAACTTCTGGAAGAAGCCAATGATCGCTTAGAAGTGCAAGCTACCCAAATCCACACTCTCGTGGAAGAAATCCAAGAACTTAGGGCGGCACTAGCCAATAAAGAAAAGAAGAAGAAAAATAATTCTTCCTCCGAAGAATAGGAATCATACACCAAAAAAGTCAAGAGTCGTCGCCAAAGCAAAAGCAAGAAAAAGAAATACGAGCCTAGCTCGTCATCTTCCTCCTCTGACAACGAGAGTTACACATCCAAGAAAGAGAGCAAAGGGGAAAGCAAGAACGAACCCGTCACCATGGCAATGTTAGAAAAGAAACTTGCATCCCTCGATGTGAGTAAGGGAGCCTCGCTCTCTATTGATTATAACACCCTTCGTCAATCCATGTCCAAACTTCCTAGAAAATACAAAACACTCGACATTGCAAAATTCAATGGCACTACCCTTCCCAAATCACATTTGGAGACCTATTCTTGGGCCATGCTACCTATGGGTGTTGATGACAACCTGCTAACTCAATGCTTTCCATAAACTCTCGATGGTGCCGCTAGAGATTGGTACATGACTCTTCCACTCTCTACAAGACTTGATTGGCCACTCGCTAGTCGTACTTTCCAAAAGCAATATGAGGACAACTCCACTTACCGCACTACTAGAAGGGACCTCGAACAAAACAATCAGCTTCCGAACGAATCCTTAACAGACTTCGTCAAAATATGGAGGACCAAACTGACTGAAATTGTTGATATGCTAAGCCTAGACGAACAAATTCACATCCTCATCCAATGTCTTCGGGAAGAATATCAAGACAAACTTGCAGGCAACTATTTTCCTAGCTTCGTCGAACTCCACAAATCCGGCATACGGTTAGATGACCTCATCAAGCAAAAGAGGGAAGCCAAGAAAGAAAGTGGTTTCCATTACAACAAAAATTCCTCTTCCTCTTCCAACCCTAAGGACACTTCCGTTAATGCTATAGTCTTCAATCATCCCGGAAATGGTAAGTACTCTGCGGTACCTCCACCACAAAAGAAGAAAAGGGATAGGCATTATGACAAGCTTGAAGGGATAACTCAAAAAGAACTCCTTGAGGTGCTTGTCAAGAATGGAAAAATCAAACCAAGAGAAGGTGGACCTCCAAAGAAAGATCTTCCTGCTAATCATGCTCATCATCTCTTCTGCAAGTACCACAACTTCACTGGCCACGACACCAACTCATGTTTCCACTTGAAAGACGTCATCCAAGATTTGTTCGATGATAAAGAGATAGGACTTCCTAATGTTGTTACTAATCCTTTACCAAATAATGAAGTCAATTTGATAGAAGTAGAAAGTAGCTCCAAGGATCCTACTCGTCTAGCCACAACTGTGGATGAGAGCCCTTTTGAATTTAATAAATCTTCTTTCTACTACATGATGTCTTGGGATGAAATCTTAGAACAAAAAGAAAAAGGGTCTAAAACAGTCAATCTCCTCACATGATCCGGTCAAATGATTATCAACAAAGATCCAAGGGATGAAAATCCTCCTAAACAAGCAAAAGCTTCATCATCAAATGAGCCCGACGATCCTCTCTTAGCCAAGCTAAAGAAGACACAAGCAAACATCTCAGTTTGGGATCTCATAGGAGCATCCCACATGCATCGTGAAATGTTGAAGAATGCCTTGGATCAAATGACCATTTCCCCAGAAGCTACACCAGAAGATCTTACTCAAATGATCGGCCAAGTACAATTTGGCAACGTCATCACTTTCACTGACTTGGACCTCCCATCCTATGGGAACAATCATCATGAGGCCCTATACATAACTGCTAAGGTGAATGGATACCGAATGCCACGCATTTTGGTCGCCAATGGTTCTACAATCAACGTCCTTCCAAAGAAAGCCTTATCATCATTAGGTCTCACCCACAAAGACCTTAAGCCATCAGGGCACACTGTACAAGGCTATGATTGTAATGCTAGAACTGCTTTGGGTTCAGTCGTGATACCTATAGAAATGGGGCAAGTCACAATGAGCATCGAATTCCAAGTCATCGACATCCCAGAATCCTTCAACTTACTTCTTGGCCGCCCTTGGCTACACGACATAGGGGGTGTACCTTCATCCCTACACCAATGCATCAAATTCAGACACAACGACACAATAGTCACCATACACGGAGAAATGGTTACTGCTAGCCCTATCCTCAAGGTACAGCACAACACTTCTGATTACTTGTTCAGTGGCTTCGAGATTGAGAAAGAAAGCACTGTGAGTGTCATTGAAACTTGCAACGAAAGCGATTACTCCAAAGCACTTCGGTTTTCCAGAAACCTTCCTGTTTGGAGAATGATGCAAGCGAAAGGGTACTTTCCTGGCTTGGGACTTGGAAAACACTTGCAAGGGATAACGGAACAACCACCGGTTCCCCCACCACACACGAAGCATGGCCTCGGATACGTCGTTTCCATCCGCGATGAAAGTGACGAAGGATAATGGGACTTCACTCAAGTCAAGTGGGAAGGAACCGCGTACAAATGTTACAATGACCCAAAGATCAAAAACTACAACCTCGAACCATATCAAAAGATGCTCAACGGCTACTTCGTTCGGGAAGGGGAAAGCATCCCATACTTTATCTTTTCAGAACCATGGGCTGACGATAAAGGGAAACGCCAACCAGGCTTTGAAATTTTCAGCGACTGCGACGCTTCGCCAGATGAAACAGAACCCGTCCCACTAATCCCTAAAGATTTGTGGGGCACGAAGGCAGAAATGACCAGCAAATGGGGCTTTGTGTTGGGAGAAGACATGTTGCGATAGTTTGAGAACCTGTGCCGGTTAGAAGACAGTCAGATCCATGCAATCTCCAAGGGGGATGCTCCAACTACTGATTTCACAATGCTAATCCAGAAATGTGATGAACCAATTCTAAACTGGCACATCACCTGGGGACCAGTTGTTGATGAAGACTTCATGATCAAAGAGCTTGGTTGTACTCCCCATCCCCGTAGGAAGATATGCCCTATAGCTTTCACTTTAGAGTCAGGCTCCACCTCTGATGAACTCACTCAAGATGAAATTGAGGCGGTAGCCGAACATGTATTCGCTTACTTCCTTAATGAAAACTTTGATCTTTTCGAGTACCCTGAGATTGCTAACATCGTGAATGATGAATTAACTAATAATAATCAATATAACGAACAAGTTAATAATGAATCATACGATGAGATAGACCAAGAAAACGAACAAATTTTAAAAGAATCAGCAAAGCAAGTAGATCGTTTTGGAAAGAATGGCCCCGTTGACAATGAAGAAATGCAAACGGTTAATCTCGGGACAGCAGAAGACCCTAAAGAAACAAAGATCGGCAGCTTCTCCAAGGGAGAAGATAGGGAAACCTTAACGTAGCTCCTCAGAGAATATGTCGACGTCTTCGCTTGGTTCTACAAAGATATGCCTGGGTTAAATCAGTCGATCGTAGAACACAAAATATCGCTGCTACCCAGAGCCAAACCAGTCAAACAGAAACTGCACAGAATCAAGCCCGAATGGTCAATGCAAGTGAAAGAAGAGATCATGAAACTCTTGAACGTAGGTTTTATCAAAGTGATTGAGCATCCGGAATGGCTAGCCAACACAATACAAGTAGCCAAGTCGAATGGAAAAATACGAGTCTGTGTTGACTTCAGAGACTTGAACAAGCCATCCCCTAAAGACGACTTACCGCTACCAAACATAGACATGTTGGTCGACGCCACCGCAGCATACGGAGTCCGCTCATTCATCGACGGCTTCGCAGGGTATAACCAAATCCTCATGGCCGAGGAAGACCAACATAAAACGGCATTCACCACACCTTGGGGGACGTTCTGTTATACGGTCATGCCGTTTGGTCTCAAAAATGCTAGGGCTACTTACCAAAGGGCATTCACGACGCTATTCCATGACATGATCCACAAAGAAATAGAAGTATTTGTGGACGAAATGATTATCCACTCAAAGGGGACAGATGGTCAGCACTTTAGAGATCTCAGAAAATTCTTCAATCGACTGAGACAACACAAGATGAGGCTCAACCCCGCAAAATGCTCATTCGGAGTGGTCAAAGGGAGAGTCTTAGGGTACATGGTCACCGAGCGTGGCATAGAAGCAGACCCCACCAAGATAAAGGCCATCATAGACATGCCTCCACCCAGAACACAGAAAGAAGTAAAGGAATTCATGGGCAGACTCCAATACATCAGTCGATTCATCAATCAACTGACTACAATGTGTGATCCTATCTTCAAGCTACTTATGAAAAACGCACCTCAAGAATGGACCAAGGAATGTCAGGAAGCATTCGAGGAAGTTAAGCACTACTTAACCTCCCCACCCATCCTGGTTCCACCGTACAAGGAAAAACCCTTAAAATTATACCTCACGGTTACTGACAACGCGCTAGTGGCTATGCTCGCTCAAGAACAGCCTGCTTCACACACAGAGAATGCGATCTACTTTGTCAGCCGCAGATTCTAAGGCAGCGAAATCAACTACTCTCCGCTCGACAAATCTTGTGCTGCTCTCGTCTGGGTAACACAGAGACTAAAGCACTACATGGAAGCCTTCCCGGTTCGTCTCATCGCAAGAATGGATCCTTTGAAGTACATCCTAGACAAATCAAATTTGTCTTCACGACTGGCTAAGTGGTATTTCATGCTCGCGGGATATGATATCACTTACGTCACTCAGAAATCCGTCAGGGGCAGTGTATTCGTAGATCAGTTGGCCGAATTTCCTTGCGACGAAGTGAAGGGGGAAGACCCGCGATTCCCTGATGAAGACATCATGAGTATAGAAGACGAAAATAAGTGGCAATTATTTTTTGATGGTGCAGCCAATAAGAAAGGTTTCGGCATCGGAATGTTGTTAGTAGATCCCGACGACATCTATACTCCACAGCAATACGTCTTGACTTTGACGCCACCAACAAAACCGCAGAATATGAAGCTTGTATAGCGGGACTCAAAGCAGCCCTAGAGTGCAACGTAATCGAACTTGAGGTATTTGGGGACTCCCAGTTGATCATCAATCAGACACTAAAAAAGTGGAGGATGATTCAAACCTTCAAAGATACAATGCCCACCTTCAAGAGTTGGTGCAACAATTCCAGAATATCTTGTTCCACTATCTTCCTAGAGACAAAAACCGGTTTGCTGACGCATTGGCTACACTTGCTTCCTTGGTTGAAATCCCTGCAGGAAAGGCAGTAAAACCCTTCAAAATAACCCGGCGTGCAACACCTGCCTACTGCGCCGTTATTGATCTCCATGACTACAAAGACAAGTGGTCATCCGAATGTGCCACCATTGAGGACTCCGAAAAGAAACCATGGTACCATGACATTTGGCACTTCATCCTAGATGGAACCATTCCGCCTGAGACCGACAAGAAGACTCAAATTTCCCTTAAGAGGCCAGTAGCTAATTACGTCATTATTGCTGGCTGTCTATTCAAAAAATACTCCCAGGGAAACCTCCTTCGTGCCACCGAAGAAGAGGCTCAAGAAATAATGGACCATGTTCATCAAGGAGTATGTGGAACCCATATGAGCGGAAACATGCTTGCTAAAAAGATCATCAGACAAGGGTACTTTTGGTTGACCATGGAAGCCGACTGTACCAGCATGGTCAAGAAATACAATAAGTGTCAGATACACGCCAACCTTCAGCATGCACCGCCTTCCTTGCTGTACTCTATGACATCTCTTTGGCCGTTCTCAACATGGGACATAGATGTGATCGGAAAGGTTACGCCCGCAGGAGCCAATGGACGATGTTTCATCTTAGTAGCCATCGACTATTTCACTAAATGGATCGAGGCCGCCTCCTACAAAGTTTTAAATTCCAGAAAGGTAGCAGAATTCATCAAGCACAACATCAACTGCCGATACGGGGTCCCGTAAGAGATGATATCTGATAATGGCTCTCACTTCGAGAAAGAAACTGACCGCCTCTTAACAGAGTACAAAATCATAAGGCATAAGTCATCTCCTTACAGGCCTCAGACGAATGGAGCAGTTGAAGCCGCAAACAAAACAATCGAAACCATCATCAGAAAAATGGTTGTCACTGGGAAAGACTGGCCCGACAAGCTACCCTTCGCACTTTGGGGCTACCGCACTTCAGTCCGAACAGCTACAGGGGGGACTCCCTATGCCCTCACATTCGGAATGGAGGCTATTCTACCAATAGAATTGGAAATACCATCACTGAGGGTTCTCCTAGAAAACAAAGTGAATGAAGTCGACTGGCTAGAAAGCAGAACGAAGAGTTAGCCCTGCTAGACGAAAGAAGGTTGAGAGCGGTCGAACACACTCAAGCTTACCAAAGAAGAATGGCAAGAGCTTTCAACAAAAAGGTCAAGACAAGAAATATCAAAGTAGGCGACCTGGTTCTCCGTGAGCATCATCCTGGACCTTTCAACCCTCTAGGCAAGTGGGGACCAAGATGGATAGGACCCTACATCGTGAAGAAGATATTCTCTGGGGGAGCCCTTCAGCTGGTGGACTTAGACGGAGATCAGCTACCGAAGCCGGTCAACATGGACAAGCTCAAGAAATACTTCGCGTGACTTGGCCCTTTAGGAATCGCTCGCTAGGTTGAAAATCCCGAAAGGGACGGCCTAGGCAAAAATTAGAGCTTGCACAAGAAAAGAAGCCCGCTAGATTGAAAACCCGAAGGGGCGGTCTAGGCAAAAGAAAGGGTGTGCATCAAAAAAAAACAAACAGAGAGGAGGCCTTGTCTCGCGCGAGACTACCCTTCGACCTGAAATCGTATTTTGTCCTTTTTCTCTTAAAAATTAACTACGTTAGACCTGAGCCTCTTATTTAATTGTTGTAAAAGAGGAACGTAGGCAGCCTTCGGGTTCGGTCTAATCAAATAAATAAATCAAATTTTGTCCTTTTATTAATCAGATGCATTTTATTAATAACAAAAGGGAAATCCTAGCCACAACGACTAATTTGCTAAGCTAACCATCTTGAAAAAAAAATATAATAAAACTATTGATCTATCAAAGCAATTTATTGGTACTTCTTAGGATCTAGCCTTTCATTGACTTGGTAGGCCGGTGGACATGATCACCCCCGTCATCTCGATCTCTCTTGTGCTTTGGACCCCTCGAAGCAGAGCATCCCTCGAGGCGATTGAAAACAGATTCCGAAAGCCTTTTGAAGACATTGGGCCTATCCAAGGCTTGCATCATTCCGGGGAGACCTCGTCGCTCGTACCAATCCCCGTCAAGAAAATCTTGGATTGGATCAGTCCGTACATTAGCAGGATCAGACTGGGCCTCACTCCTTCTCAAAATACTTCTCGCCACGAAGGAACCCCCTAACAGTGAAAGCTGCAGATCGTCAATCTTCTCCACACTAGGATGACCGGTATGAAGGAACCAATCCAAATACTTGTCAGATAAGAAGACGCTCGCATCAAAAGTACGAAGGTTCGACCAACGATCTCGATTAGTTCCTTCACCCCATGCTTGAGCTATCACCTTCGCAAACTCCACACCGATGTAGGACACTTCACGAGAGGCTCCTTCAAAAAGATAAGTGTCCTGTTGCTGGCCAAACTGACGAAGCACCCGCTTGGGAAAATAAAAGGAGGAATCTCGCAAACCCGGGAGAACAACCCTGTCAAAACCCTTGGTATTGGCAATATACTTGTTCAATCTCCAATAAGGTGGACACCAAATAATATCTGCAGTGGCGGTCTTTGCAATCAACTTGGCCCACTCATCCATCGAGAGATCCTTGATCAGCAACTTCCTCATGTGGTATGTGAATGGGGAATACTCCAACGGAGGATCTACCAACTTGAGATGTTCCTAAGCCAAATAGTCTACAAAAGAGGACTCCCTTGAGTCATGGCACCGGTCTTACGCAACTCATCAAGACCATGCAGGGTTTCACCCAAGATTAGCGGGATAATGTTCCTAGAACGTTTCCTAGCCTGCAGAATGATTTCCACCAATTGGGAGTCAACCAAGCCCTCCCTGCACGTGAACAAAACATCTCCGAAAATAGAAAGGGCCAGAAAGTTCCATTTGTAAACATGGAAGACCTCGTCACCTGAATCTCCGCTGAAGCGTTCAGGAAAAGAAGAGCAATCCACCCATCTGCGTCGAACCAACTCGTAGCAAGTGTCAAGAGGAATCCCTAGCAACTTGTTCAAATTCTCTGAATGATTCCTATGGAATTTAGGAACAGCAATCTCACCAGTCAACGGCATATCCAAGATAATGGCAAATTCCTCAACAGTAGGCACCATCTCATTGAGAGAGAAATTAAAAAGATGAATAGAGGGATCCCAAAATTGAGCAGCACTCTGCAGAAGATTCCAATCCGGTTGGAGGTTCTTCAAGGTGAAAAGGATTCTGAATCCAAATTCTGCTATAAACTTATTGCGAGATCGATTTCGAAACGACCTCACAAAATTTCTCGATGCTTGCCTAAATGCTTCGACTACATCAGACGACAAAGAAAAATCATCAACAATTATAGACATTGGGACGATCTCCTTGGAAGCCATGGATCATAAGGTTGGAAAAGAAGGCGAGAATTCGACCCTAACAGGATATCTCTAGAGTTTGAGAGACTAGAATGAGTTATCTGGCCGGACTACAGGGTATTTATATATAGGGAGAACTGACAGAATCCTATTCGAAGAAGGAAAAGAATTTCGCCTGAGTAGCGTGTCTCGCGCGAGATACCTTGTCCCGCGCGATACATCCCTTCGGCAAATCCAGCAGCATTCCTGCACAAATGAGCAATCTAGCCCCGACTTGATGGAGCAAGTCTCGAAACCTGCCATACAGTTCCTAATATGCAGTACAGACACCAAAAGCAAACTAAAAATTTTGACCCGAATGGTCATTTCATTTCCATCACAGAAGTCGAGAAAGTTAAAAAATTAACTAGACCTAGGATTATGAATTAAGGAAACCTTGTTTTTGTGCTACCTACGTGCTAACAGGTACAAAAGAAAGAAAAATTGTCTGGGCCCACACGGCCAATATTTACAAGTTTTCAAGAGATAAATGGGGAGGACCATAATCCGGCGCAAAAGGCACAAGACCTGCATACTGTGAAGAAGAGCTTGGGGCTGATGAACCAGAGGCTGAGGCAGAGGTAGAAGCTCGGGCACGTGACCGCCTATCTCCTACCACAAGGGGACCCATCAGGGGAGGCAAGAACTCCTCATATGAAGCCCCTCGGACAATGCAATTCGCCGCCGCACAACCATTCACAAGATCGGCATAATCTCTGTCAGGAATGAAGTGGGTGGGGTACATCGCCCTAGGCGAATCCTCACAGCACCAGTGGCAAGTAACCGGCCATGCGAGGAAGACTCGCTCGCCTAGATACATGGTATCCCCCTCCAGCGATACTAAAATCCTCTGCATCTCAGTGGCATCCCAGGCCCGGTGAACCTCTCGTTCCACTAAGGTCCACAGATATAGGCCCAGCCGCTCAAATTCAAAGGTATCCAACATGGCCCGCGCCTTCGTAACAGTCAGGGTCCAGTCCTGATCCCCCTCCTCCTCATCCACAGTCCGGTTGGGATGACTCCACCTCCTGATATCCGGAAACAGAGGGTTTTGGCTATCCAGCTCAAACTTGTACAATCCAAAGATGACATATCCCCATATTTGTACAAGAAAAAGCATAACAGATTCAGTACAAAACGCAAGCAAAAGGTACAGATAAAGGACAAAGACATAATCAAAAGCATACCTCCCAAGCATAAGAATACCCAGATAGAGTATCCTTGGTATGCCTACACGCCTCATTCATGGCATGATAACAGAAGGCCAGCCCGGTCGAGCCCCAATCGTATGTCCTCACCACATCCAGATCAACCAACAACCCCAAGAGAGCGAGCCGAGCTGTAGAAGAATAGTTAGCAAAGATAGTCTCTGATAGAATATACCAGAGAGCACCCCTCACCAACCGATCCGTATCCACATTTGGCTTATCCGCATAAGCCTCAAGATGAGGGCGGAGGGGTGACAACTCAGCAGCAAACCCCTTAACCTTGGTAGGGGCAAAACCAATCAACCACCTCCATTCAGCTGGACTCGCAAGCTTGTAACCCATAGTCTTCGGGAGGGCAACGCCGGTGAACTCCAATCCGGTGATAGCAAGAAAATCCGTCGGGGTCATAGTAGCTTCCCCGAAGCGAAGATGGACCGTGTGGGTAGTGTCCCACCACCTATCCCTAATCGCCTGAAGGACCTGGGGAGTTTGCCTCATTCCCCGGATGTTATCAACAAAGGTAAGGAGCCCCATTTGAGCTATCCTAGCCCGAACTCCGTTCAAGTCCTTGACTTTGTCCCACAAAGCCTTGGCAAATTTCAGGCTCCCACGGCAGTTTTTGGTTGGCCTATACGACTGCAAAATAGAGGAAAGGCAAGGGAGCAACATTAGAGATCATTCCATGGCAAAACTTCAAAGAAATAAAAGAAAATTTTCATTGAGTCATTTCATCGAACACTTGGCGTGCACACTAGAAAAACATGCCCAAAGATGCATTCAACTACCTAAATCGATCCCTCCTACAATCCAAGATATGTAGGGAAGTCATACATACACAATGCAACACCGACAATCAACAAAAAAACGAAGCATGTATCAAGATAGAACCAAGTTCTAGACAAAAGAGAGAAAATGGTCGATTTGGCGAAATTGGGGGATTCAAAGGACAATGAATTCAATACAATGCGAAGTATGAAACAAGAATTGGGAAAGAAGCTCTTACCAAACCCTCGCGAATGGCATGGGAAATGTGCATAGTCTGATCAAAAGTGAGGTCGTCCCTCAGATAGTCCTTCCCGAGCAAATGGCTATCGAAGGTTGGGTTCTTTCTCTCTTGCGCCATTGATGATGGAAGAAGAAGGGATTAAATGTTGATTGAAAGAAGAAACAAACAAGAAATGCACCAAAAATCTCAGGGAAAAATGCCTTGGCTCAAGCTTGGAGAGAAAATTTAAAAATGGGTGTTTTAAATTAAACACACCGCTGCTGTTATATTGCCTCGACAGTCATTGTCTCGCACGATACAAGCCATCCCGCGCGAGACAACCCCCCTGGAAATGTACGAAATTGTCCTCGACAATAAGCGTCTACGCAACGTCAAAATTTAAAATTTTGACACATTTACCCTTGAAAGTGATACACTAGCAAGGAAACATGGAAAAATTGGGACCGCAAGTCACGGAACGAGCCGAACGTGATACTCGCACAATCGCCCAATACGGCACCAGTCACCCGAAAATGATTGATCCAGAGATCAAGTCACCCCACGTGATTCAGAGCCCAGACAGGTGAATCGTCAAATCAAAATCCCGATTCAGAGCCCAGACAGGTTGTTAGGTCCCAAATGGTAGGAATCAGGCTAGAGGGGGGGGGTGAATAGCCTGTTAAAACTTTTAGATAAAAACTTCTTTTGAAAAACTTTAGCTTACCGGTAAGTGATTTTGCGCAGCGGAAATTAAGTTTTCAGTTTAGAGAAATAGGCAAACCGGTAAGACAAAATATCATGCAAGACAAGACAAAATTATTTCCAAGTAAGACAAACAAAGTGAGCAGTAAGTGAAGTCAATAGGTTGTGACCAGTTGAGAGATTATCAGCGATTACAACTACACAATGAAAACAAGCAAAGCAATAAATGACACATTGTTTGAAGAGGTTCACGAGTGTTAAATAAGCGCTACGTCCTCTACCAAGTTTGGTCGAACTTGGATTTGTGAAGGTGCACTACTTTATTAATGGATTCTACCTATTACAAGTTGCAAGCCAATGATTGAAAGGCGCCAAACTAGAGGTGACCACCAATGGGTCGTGCTACAATAAAGACACAGTGTTTTCTAGAGATGTGCTCACAAGGCGGGCGATTTCTCTAGGGTGTTGTGTGTGAATCAATCAATGTGTTCCATAAGTAGTCTAATGGAGGAACACTACAAAATTGATTGAGGTGCCGGTGAATAAGTCCTAACGAGAGATGTCTAGTGAATAGGGGACTTGCTTTGAATGCCTTGAACTAGAGAATGTGCGGGTTGGTAGTTCAAAGCAACTCACTCTCAAGAATCATAAATGCACCCAACCTTCTTCAATGCTCCAGAAAGCTATTTATAGTGAACTTTGAAAAGGAGCCGTTGTCTTTGAAGAGGTTGCAATGATGACTTGGGTGGTAGGCATTAAATGGTAAGATCCTTGCATTAAATGCACGAGATTGGATAGAGAGGATTTCGAGAGATAGATGGGGCTACGTGAGTGCGGTTACTTGACATTCTCAAAGTAGGTGCAGATTTCTTTGCGAGAGATGTCATGTCGGCATGCTTGCTTTACCAACTTTAGCTAAAGTTGATGGCTTGGTGGTTGGGAGCAATTAATGCACCTGCAAGTTTGCTAACAAGAGGAAGCTTGAAGAGTAAGCTTTAACCGGTAAAGTAACATGGCCGGTAACGAGAGGTGCCGGTCCGGTAACTCAATCGGTAAGATACTCAGCCGGTAAGTGAAGCTTTGACCGATGTGACTCCAACCGGTAACTCACACATTGCTGATGGAAATTCTCAGGTCTTCAAGTCTTCAAATCTTGAGAAAAATACATAGCAGAAACACTTGGCACTAGCACTAAGGGATCCTATGGTACATAGAAAAATTCTATTTTGATCTAACTAAATTAGGGGTCCTCATTAATGCTTGTTATGATTGGGATTAAGCAATTCTAAGCCTAAGCATATATTTGACTAACAATCTCCTCCTAATTGCTTAAGTCCAATCATCCTAGGTTGGCATCTTCTTGATTTAGAAAAGAATGATAAAGATTTTTACTATATAATATATCATTCCCCAAGTCAAGAGACAACTTGATGCTACCTAAGGAAAGCTTAGAGATTAGAAAAATAAAAGATTGAAAATGGGTAAAGATTTTGAATGATCCTGCAAAAATATAACGGTTAGCAGCATATGAAGCATTCAAAACAATAGAAGGAATTTTAAACAAAACACAGAGTTTGAGGGTAAGAGATTCTCATAAGTGTTTGTGGACCGGTGAATGAGGAAAGAAAGACAAAAACTTCATCGGTTACATTCTCAGAGCTGCACCGGTAAAAGGCTTGAAACAAGATCGGCTAAGGAGCAGCAGCATCTGAAGGAGGGGCAGCATCTGGAGGAGGGGCAACATCTGAAGGAGGGGCAGTATCTGGAGGAGGGGCAACATCTGAAGGAGGGGCAGTATCAGAAGCTTTGGATTTCTTTGCTTTCCTCTTCTCTTTCTCATCCCTTTTTCTTTTCTTCCTATCTTCTCTAACCACCATTAGCACTTCATTTTTAGCTTTTACTTTGGCTAACTCCATTTCAAGCTCACGATTCCTTTCTTGACAGCTACTAAGGGCTTCAGTTGTCCTTTTGAGTTCTTCAATGGATCGGTTGATAATTTCTTTGCCTGAAAGTTGTTGCTCACAAAGGATTTTATTGGTTTGCTGAGCCTCGACAAGTTGTCCCCGAAGATCTCGATGACGTTGTCTCTAGCACTTATCTCGGTCATGAAATTGCCAAGAGACAAAGCAATACCGATCTTCAATAACTCAAATTTTCTCTCTTCCTCCTCTGATTGGACTTAATGAAAGAGCGAGCTAACTCAATGTTGACTTCAACAAAACCATCAAGCACGGCTCTATGAAGATCTCTCAAATGCGAAGCAAGGAGTGGTCTATTTAAATCATCGGTAGGAGGGGTAGGTAAGGGAGCATCGGTAAATAAGCTAGCGACAAAGGAGCATCGGTAGCGGAGGCAATTGATCGTGCAACACGGCTATCGGTAATGGGAGAAGATGGATCGGTAAGAGAGGTTTCAACGGACCGAGACACTTCACCGGTAGGAGAGATCTCAATCTCCTCATCCAATATTTCCATGGGAGAGACGGGAGGGGCAATCGGTAGAGGAGATTCGGGGAGCATGTGGATCAAAGGGTTCCAAACTCATCATCTCGGCAAAAGAAAGTTCCAAGAGGTCGGTGCAATAGGGACCAACGGTAAGATGGCTTGCCGACGCCTTAGAATGTGAATTACTCTAATAGCCAACGAAGTAAAAGCTTCTCTTATGTTGCTCCAAGGTATAGGCTTGCCTTTCTTTATCACGAGAAGTCTGGTCACATTTGGCAATAAGCCTGACCATCTTAGTAACAAAACCGAGACCAATTAAAAAGCGTCAACTCCGAATTTGAGTAATACGTCCATTGATAGACATATACCGGATAAAGAAGTCATCGGTTGAAAGGGTGCTTTCAACCGAGTGCAGGCAAATGTTGCAAGCGGCCATGAATTCGATAAACCGATTGTGTTCTTTGAAGAGAGGAAGGATATTTCTTGTTTGGTTTTGGAGAAGGGAAATCGGTAACCAAGCGTTGCTCATCTTTGCCGGGAAGGATTGCTTTGCCCTTGGGAGGAATTGGACGCTTCTTAAGCTTCAACACCTTAACCTTACGATACCGGCGACTTGTCTCACCGGGCCCGGTAGTTTTGGTATATCTAGGAGGGTATCTTCGGGAGCGGCACCAACCTTCATGTACGACACAACATCAATAAAAGTAGACATTCTATCTTCTCTTCTTTGCTTACGAAATTGATCGGCAATAGATGGAGGCATTGGAGTTGGCTCGATTCTTGCCTTGCTAAGGATCTTCTCATGAACCTCAAATAAAGGTATGCCATCGGCGAGATCGAGAATAGAAGCTTTGGAGGTATAGAAATTTAGAGTAGACATGAGATCCTTCGACGCATACCGGGATCATCATAAACGGGAGGGATTGTTGGATCATTCTCATCAAAATCAACATCTTCTTCTTCTTCATAGAAATCGAGAGAGGAGTCTTCATCAAATATGGGATCAATATCCTCCTCTGAACCGGTGAATTGGCTCTAGAAGAGGAAGGAAGAATAACAGCTTACCGATTGGTGGCCAGGTAGAAGAGATGCTTGAATGGCTTTACGAGTAGCCAACTCTTCAATGGTTGCTCTTTGACTCTCCTTGAGCTTTTCCGTTTGCTCGGTAAATAAGCTAGCTGCTAAGGCTTCTTTGGAGAAGGATATCATCAACATTGATTGCCTTAACCGGTTCGGTAGATGCAACGGTAAGGGGCTGACTAACCGGTAAAGGAGAAGCACCGGTAAATGGCTCAGAAGCCGGTAACTCTTCTCTAACCGGTTGAAGTATTTCACCGGTAAGAGGCATCGGTAGAACAACCGGTGAAGGGCACGGTCTAATAACTTCTCCTCCTCCTGAAGCAAGAACGTAGCTTGGAGAAGTCTCGGTACTACCTCCTCCCACATGTTGCATCGGTAAAGGAGTTGTGAAGTCGGTACTTATCTTCTCGAGATCTATCAATCACGGCGGCATCTTGGTCATCGGCATCGAATCACTAGAGTCGGTAGAGCTAGAGCTTGTGACAGGCCCGCTCCGCTCTGCTCAATGGTTTGATTATCGAGCCACTAATGTCCTTGAACATTTCTTCAATTTCTTCATCGAGAACATTAGCCCATTTGTTTTGTTGGGTGAATAGAGTTGAAGAAGTCGAAGAGAGATATCACCCATACTACGAAAGTCTCTGTTCAAGTCCACCGGATTTTGCACCACATCCATAACATTCTTCACGAATTGCCATCTTCGAGGTCCTAAGTTGACAATTTCGGGATCAAAGGAGGAAGATCATCTCCGGGTAACTCAAATCTTCCAAGGCGATAAGGATCGAGATTCCTTAAGAGTATCCTGAGCATTATAAAGAATGGCAAAATCAATCCACACCTTGCACTGAATCATCATGTCTTGCCGGAGCCTATCTGAGCCAAGTAGATGGCATTCCACATTGGAGCGACAACTCAAAATACCGATTGTAAAGCTTGAGTAGACTATCTCTGGATAGTGAGATATCATAGTCATTCAACAAACATGGCTTGGTATAGTAGAGACCTTTATCTTCATGGATGTTGTCAAAATCCACATAATCGAGATATGTCACCGGCGGGGCCCGAGTCTTTGTTGATCTCATGGAATTGCAAAAGCTTTCGAAGGAAGGGAGGCAAGTGCTCAATAGGATATACCCAAGTGGGAGATGGTTGAAAGGTAGGATTGACTAGCCGGGGATTGTAATGGTAAATGTGAAAGGTTGGGTTTCGATCGGTTTGCGGTGACTTACCGGTCGGGTTGATGATTGACCGGTAAATGGAATTTTGTCGGTAAGGAAGTTGTGATTAAAGAGTCTTTTGGGAATGAATGGTATGAAGTTTCCCAAGTCGGTTTCAATTCTCCTTCTTCTCTCGGCATTTTCTTTGGCAATTTGTTGGGAAGATTTTGGAATAGGTTTGGATTTCTTGGAAGGGGAGGAGCTGATTTTACATTTGTGGCTTTTTGCTTTACGGTAGGGGAAAGAATGATAGAGATAGGCTTATCATCATCATCATCGAGAATCGAAGAAGACTCAAGTAGTTTTCTCTTCTTGCGCAAAGAAGGTTTGGGAGCGGGGAGGAGCATCGGCAGCTTGAGCAACCTTTGGCCGGCTAGAGAGTTTCTTCTTCTTATGAGTTGGTTTGCCGATTGGTTTACCGGCGGTTTGCTTGGTAGCGGAGTTCATCGAGATTTACCGGTTGGATTACCGGTGGAAGGCTCGATCGGCTTACCGGTTGGTTTACCGGTAGATTCTTTGATGGCTCTAATCATGTCAAACTTGTCAAACGCTTTGCGAAAGATTGAGGATACTTGGGTTGATTCTCGAGAGGCTTGAAGAAGCTGAGGGATGGATGCGAGAGCACGGCTAATCATCGAGTAATGGCAAGGTTTGGCTTTGTTGGTCTTGGTAGATGGCCTTTCCTTAAAATTTCTTAAAAGCAATTAAAACAATCCGGTAAAGGAAAGCACACCAGTTGAATTCACCACCAATAATAATGGCGGCAATTGCTTCCCATTGTATCATGGTAATACAATGATGAGAGCCGGGGCAAGCCAAATGAAACATCGGTCTACAACATCAGCAACAGCGTAGAAAACAGCATCAAAACCAGCTTTCTTGTTAGCTTCACCGGTAACGAAGGGGTCAGATCCTCTAACTTTTGCCCAGGCAGCAATCATATCTTTCATGGAGATAGAAGATGGACCGGTGGAAGAAAAGATTTGGGAAGAAGCGGCGGCAATGGTGGCGGGGCTAAAAGTCACGGGGACACCGGCGGTGTGGAGATAATATTCTCATTTTCATCCACAACACCATTCTCAAATAACTCATTAACCATCTCATAATAAATGTCTTCATTTCCTTCGGGCATCACGAAAGGAATAACTCCGGCGGCAATGAATAGAGCTTGATGGCACGGCCTTCATCGGAGTCGAAAAATTTGGAGAGAATGTAACCTCCATAGATGTCTTTCTTAATGGCCATCTGTGAATCAAATAATCATTCAAACAAAATAAGTTAGAATCAATGAGATTTCTACAAATAATTTTAAGAGATTAGATGATTCTAGAAATATAGGAGATCTAGAAGTCTTTAGAGTTTAAAAAAAATATATACCAGAAATCTCAAGTATGAAGAACACAGATGGAGAAGGAGAAGATGAAGTATGAGAGTAAATTGCCGGTTACTTAGTTCTTTTAGAGAGAGAATCCAGAAAGTTTAAATGAGATTTTGAAATCCTTATATAGGGGACAAAAGAGCGGGAAGATGAAGAGGTGTGTTGGTTAAAGCAAAAGAAGCTTAAAGGTTTTTAACTGTCGTGCACATTGATTGACAGTTTTGTTTCACGAAATTAAAGATGTGTCATGAAAATATGAACGTGTGTGCAACAGTTATATCAAAATATAATAAAGTACAAAAAGATAACCTTTTTGATAAAAATGAATGATACAGATATTACCTTTTTGATCAATTATTTAAAAATTGATCTACTTCTTTTGTATAGGAGCATGGGGAACAGGTAAAGGATAGTACGGTAGGTTGCAGACTGCAGCGGCGAAGGGATTGATGTGACTTGATAGGCAATGATGACAAACGAGCCGGTTAAAAACGGATTGCAAATTTGGATCCGGCCGCAATTCGTCGGTAAAGGGCAATCAGTAAGGTAGCTAACCGGTCAGGTATTTTGACCGGTAAGAGAGACTATCATCGGTTAGAGACACCATTTACCGATCAGGTATATGTCGGTAAGAGGACCGGTAAATGGAGTCTTGCCTTACCGGTAAATGGGTACCGGTAAATGAGCACTAGCAAGCATCGGTAAATGAGTGAGGTCACCTTTGATCTTTGTTGAGAGCTTACACAGATAACAAAGTTAGCACATAATGTTTATCGAATATCAATCATGCCTAGTTCTCCTCTAAGGAATTCAAATCTTTTAATGTCCAATGGTTTTGTTAGGATATCAGCTAATTGATAATCAGTATGGACTTTTAAAAGAATAATGTTACCCTTTTCAACATGATCCTTGAGGAAATGGTATTTGATGTCTATGTGCTTAGTCTTTGAATGCATCACAGGATTGTTGGAGACTGAGATAGCTGAGGTGTTATCACAATAGATAGGACATACTTCTTGAGGGATTTCATAGTCCACTAGTTGTTGCTTCATCCATAGAATTTGTGAACGGACAACTTCCGGCGGCTATGTACTCGGCTTCGGTAGTAGAAGTGGAAATTGATGCTTGTTTCTTGCATGACCAGGAAACCAAACGGTTACCCAGAAATTGACAAGTTCCACTAGTACTTTTCCTGGTGACCCTACAAGCTGCAAAATCGGCATCTGAATATCCAATAAGTGTAAATGAGGAATCTTTTGGATACCACAAACCTAAGTTAGCAGTTCCCAAAAGATATCTTATAATCCTTTTAACGGCTTGCAAATGAGATTCTCTGAATTCGGCTTGAAATCTAGCACATACACATACGGCAAACATGATATACGGTCTGCGCGGTTAAGTAAAGTAGAGAACCTATCATACCTCGGTAGAGTGTCATATCTACTTTCTTACCGGATTCATCTTTGTCAAGGTGTACGTTGGTGGCCGTAGGAGTGCTTTGAGGATGAGCAGAGTCAAGACCAAATTTCTTGATAAGATCATTGGTGTATTTGGCTTGATTTATAAAAATACCTTCTTGGGTTTGCTTGACTTGAAGTCCAAGGAAAAATGTAAGCTCACCCATCATGCTCATCTCAAATTTGCTCTGCATCAGTTTCTCAAATCTCTTGCATAATTTCTCGTTAGTAGATCCAAAAATAATGTCATCAACATATATTTGAACTAACAATGAATGACCATTATGCTTAGCAATAAATAAGGTGATGTCAATTTTACCTCGTTCAAACTTCTCACTAAGTAGGAATTTGGAGAGAGTTTCATACCATGCTCGAGGTGCTTGCTTGAGGCCGTACAAAGCTTTATTCAATTTGTATACGTGATTTGGCTTCTTGGAATCTTCAAAACCAGGGGTTGATCAACATAAACAAGTTCTTGAAGTTCCCCATTGAGAAAGGCACTTTTCACATCCATTTGATATAGCTTGAACTCTTTGTAGGCGGCATAGGCAAGGAATAACCTAATGGCTTCTAATCTAGCTACGGGAGCAAAAGTCTCATCATAGTCTATGCCTTCTTCTGCCCCTTTATACCCTTTCGCCGCTAGTCTAGCCTTGTTCCTTATAATTTTTCCACCTTCATCCAATTTATTCCTATAAACCCATTTTGTTCCAATTACGGTTTGATCACTAGGTCTAGGCACTAACTCCCAAACTTTACATCTATCAAGCGATTAAGCTCTTCTTGCATAGCTTCTACCCAGCTGGGGTCATCTAGTGCTTCCTCGGAGTCTTCTTTGGTTCAATATTTGAGACCATAGCGAGAGGAAAATAATCCATGTTGATCCTCCATGCTTCTTAATTGGCCTCTAGTCATTACGGGACCAAAGACATCACCTATCACATTTTCTAAAGGGTGATCTCTTCTTGGTCTCACTTCCACTAGGGAGGTCTTGCGACCGATTCTTGTCCTAAGGTTTTCTAATGGAGGAGTAGAATCGGTAAAGGGAGAAGTGATCGGTAAAGGAGATCGGTTTGGAGAAGGTGATGGAGGCGGTGATCGGTAAGTGGGGAAGGAAAGCGCAAATTGTTTGAAATAGGTTCGGCTTCGGGAGGTGAATTAGGAAAATTAATATGAGGAGGCTGGTTGGTAATAAATCGGTTAAGTAGGGTTGTCTATTGGATTGCCTAACCGATTGGGGAAAGAAGGAGTCATCAACTAAGTCTCTACAAGTTACACCACTTGAGGTGAAGGTGAAGACGGGGATTGATTTGCATTAGAAGCGGGTGGAATGATTGGAGTTTTGATTCTTTGGTTTCACTGTCTCAAACACACCGAATTATCGGTACTATTTGGAGCCTTATCGAGACTCTAGCAAATCAAATTCATCAAAAGTAACATGAAGCAGATTCAACAATTTTCAATAACCGTTTATTAAAAATTCTAAATGCCTTACTGTGCTTGGCGTATCCCACAAAGATACCTTCATCGGCTTTTTCATCAAATTTACCTCGGCGCTCTTTACCGTTGTAAAGTACGTAGCATTTGCGGCGAAGATCTTGAAGAAACCAATGTTAGGGATTACGCCGCGCCTGTCATAAGCTCATAAGGGGTCTTGTTATGAAACTTGTTGACCAAGGATCTATTGCAGGTGAAGCGGGCGGTATGGATAGCTTCGGCCCAAAAATACTTGGGAAGCCTAGCCCGGATATCATTGTTTTTCCGGCTTCGATCAAGGTCCTGTTCTTTCTCTCCAACTACACCATTTTGTTGCGGTGTACCGTGAAATTATGATCTATTCCATGATCATCACGATGCTTGAAGCAATTCCAAGATTTTTAAATTCGGTTCCATTATACGATCTCATGCTTGATGATGTCACACTCTTTACGGGTTTGCGGTAGACGGAATAATCGGTGGCTACTTCATATGTATCATCTTTTGAAGCAAACATCTCCACCCGGTATATCTTGAGAAGTCGTCTACAACAACCAAAGCATATCTGCTACCCCCTAAGCGCGGTTGTTGTGGGGCCAAACGAGATCCATATGTAGCTTAGCTGGAGGCACCTAGAAGTGGACAAGGCGGGGCTTCTTTGCGGAAAGATTCTTTATCTTTGTTTTCCCAATTGGCAAGCTCTACATTTCCTTCCATAGTCGAGGACACTGAGGTAAGCCGGCGACAAGATTTTTTATTGGCCGGCTTGGATAGATATTTGAAGTTCGGGTGAGTCTCTTGTGCCATAGCCGGGAATTCTCAACGATGTTCTTAGCTACAAAACAAACATTAGTAACATTCGAGACATTGTTTAAATCTATAGTGTATACGTTACCTTTTCTATATCCGGTGAGAAGTGTTTCACTGTAGCAATGTCTTTCACATAGCCTTGGTTGGAAGAATTGAAAACACAATGCATACCTTTGTCACAAAATTGTGAAATAGAGAGAAGGTTATGTTTCGACCATCCACCAAAAGATACCTTACGTACAATCAACTGTACCTCTTTTGATGGATCCACGACCGATAATTTTACCCTTTGCGTTGTCACCAAAGACAAGCTGGAGGACCAGATGCTTCTTCCGGATCGGTGAGGAGAGATCGGCATGTCCCGATCATATGCCTAGAGCATCCACTTGTCCATAATCCAAACATCCCTTACCGGCATCGGTTGAGGCCATTAAGCATTCTGAAATAAAACGGTAAGCTTATGGTCCCCCTTATTCTTTTTGGGTCCAAAGAGTTAGTTCCTCTTTGGCGGCCATACACAGCCACCACACGAGCTTTTAGACTCGGTGGGTCCCGAATAGGTGCTTCAAGAGGCATTCATAAGCCTTGTGACCCAATAAAACCACAGTTCACACATTTATTAGAAGATGGTGAGGAGGCTTAGATGAATTGATGTTCAATTTTGCCAATGCTTGAGAGGATTAGCGATTGGACGAAACGGATCCTTTGGGGACGAAGGCGATGGGTTTAGCTTTGTTGGCTGTTGCGGCTTGGTTTGGAAGACCTATTACCGGTTGGGAGCCCTCACCGGTTGGTTGACCAGTGGCGGTTGTCGGACCGGTTTGTCCCTTACCGGTGATGGCTTCCTTCAGGTTGTAGTTTCCTTCTGGCAACGGCTGGTTAACAATTTTAATTCCACCTTTGCTTTTTCCATCAGAGTGGAACATATTGTCCTAGCTCGAGGATCGGCTACCTCGGTCCATTGGGATTTGTTTTTGCCCAAATAAGCTTTCATCTGTTCCCTTCCCTTGGGATAGGTGTGTGGAACTGGCTTTGAAAGGTTTAGTTAACTCTCTCTTAATCAATTTGGATTGAGCATCATCAAATTTACCCATCAAGTTCTCGAGAGGCAGACTTGGTAACCGGTTTGTTATTCTTTGTCATTTTCCTTCTTCTTTGGAGGTAAAACTTATTCTAGATGTAACATCTCGGTTTGGAGACATACGATCTTGTATGATAGTCTCCATAGCGGCTCGGAGATTTTGTGTAAGTGTCAAATAGTTTTAGAAAGAGAATTATTTCTTGACACAAGATCTGACAATTTGACAAACGAAATGTTCGATCTCTCGGTGAGTTCTTGATTGTCCTTTTTAGCTTGAATTAACTCTAGCTTGCTTTCTTTCAAATCTTTTATTTCGGCTTTCAAAGAGTCATTTTCGGTAGAGATTATTTTGAAATTATCGGCCATAATTTTGTGAGCTTCATTTAATTTTTCAAAATCGGAGAAAGAGCTCATTCATCACCTCTGCCATTTCGGACTTTGACATATTGGGCATAGGGTCAACGGTAGAGGGTGAGGGAAGAGGATGATGGTTCAAAATTGGGATCAAAAATTTGGTAGTGATGATATCGGTTCGGGGTTAGGCTCGGTTAGAGGCTTTAAGTGAATCGGTCGGTTCTTAAGCATCGGTTGATAGGTAGCGATCGGTAAGGCTTGAGCTTGATAGGTCGGTTGAATGGGTTGCATCAACGGTGCAGTGGGCATGGTTTTTGGGCTGACCATAGAGGGATCCACCTATGTTTTGAATTTTGAAGTTATATGGATTTTTGCATCTACCTTGGGAATAGGAATGGGATCATCAAAGTATGTCAAGGGAGATCTCATAGGTGGAGTACGGTCAACATAAGATGATTGTTCATTGGAGTTGGGGTGTCTAAAGATAGGAGTTTGTAGAGAGATGGGTTTATCATAAGTTCCATCCATTGCAACAAAGCCCGACATCGACATCTTCATACGAGTCGGCAAAGTCGGCTTCCTCATTCTCGAGTCGGTCTCAAACCAAACGAGGTAAAAGCCTTTTCGGTTGCATCCTCCGCAACTAAACTCTTAGAATCTAGGAAATTTCTTGAACGGTTTCTTCCTCGAAATTCATATTTCGGTTGAGGGCATTTGGAGGCAAAATGGCGGGTTTTCTACAGTTGTAACACGAAGCTCACCTTGGGCATTTTTACCATCGGTTGAGGTTGAGGTTTGGCCTTTTCTTTGATAGTTTCCGGATCTATGGAAAGATGAGGATTTGGGTTGGAATGATTTGCTTTGTGAGATTTCTTAAAATCCTTAAACCTTTTGTAATTTCTAGCAAATGCGGCAAATTCATCCTCTACCTCGAGGTGTACTAGTTGAGGTATTGGCTTGAGTTGGTTGAGGTGAGATATTGAGGGAGAGTCAACGGTAGTGGTTTGGGTGATAAGCATAGAAGAACGGGGGAAGATCTCGATGCGAGTGGCGAGAGATAAATTTTTAAATTGTTTTTGCACTCCACTCAGTAGGTTGAGCTCTTCCTCATATAAGAACAAAGTAGACACAATGTTACGGATATGAGTAACATTCAAATCACGGCATTCTTTTCAAAATAGCGACCTTCACATGCCACAAGTCTCCAAGAGAATTGAGGGAATCTCATGTTTAGGTCTTTCATGAATATAGACTCTACCTAAAGATGCACAAGAGTTACTACTCCTCGCGAGGAATCGGTCGTCACGTTTCCTTCATTGTCTCATTTGGATTCTTCTTGAAGGACTCAAACTCAAGAACACTTTTGTAGAGTCTGTTGTCCTTGGCCACTTGATCTCCTTCAAAGTATGCGAGAAGACTACGCCACACTTGTTGAGCGGTCTCATAGCATTGTACTTGTTTGTACGATGTCTGTCATCAAGTCACGAGGTTATGATGTGCCAAAGCTTTTACGTCCAAGGAGTCACACAGTTTGTCATCCTCGAGTCCATTCTTCTCGTGGTTTTGGCACATAAGTTTCATAAACCTCAAAATCTTGTTCGGACTCTCTATCTGCATGATCCATGAGAGGAGTTTTGGGAGCTACGGTTGCAAGATTGATTTTCAAGGGTGTTATGGGACCATCTCGACTACGGTAGTTAACCTATCATCTATTGAATCCAAGTACCGCATGATTCTGTTTTTCCATACTGGAAATTCGTTATCGTTCAACATGGGAACGGATGTCAAGTTGTATGTTTGCATGATTTTTCCTGCCATTTTGGAATTGGCAATTCAAGCGGTTAAGCTTGAAAAAATGATTTTCGAAAATTGTAAGCTACGATACCAATTGTTAGGTCCCAAATGGTAGGAATCGAGGCTAGAGGGGGTGAATAGCCTGTTAAAACTTTTAGATAAAAACTTCTTTTGAAAAACTTTAGCTTACCGGTAAGTGATTTTGCGCAGCGGAAATTAAGTTTTCAGTTTAGAGAAATAGGCAAACCGGTAAGACAAAATATCATGCAAGACAAGACAAAATTATTTCCAAGTAAGACAAACAAAAGTGAAGCGGTAAGTGAAGTCAATAGGTTGTGACCGGTTAAGAGATTATCAAGCGATTACAACTACACAATAGAAAACAAGCAAAGCAATAAATGACACATTGTTTGAAGAGGTTCACAGTGTTAAATAACTGCTACGTCCTCTACCAAGTTTGGTCAGAACTTGGATTTGTGAAGGTGCACTACTTTATTAATGGATTCTACCTATTACAAGTTGCAAGCCAATGATTGAAAGGCTGCCAAACTAGAGGTGACCACTAATGGGTCGTGCTACAATAAAGACCTGGTGTTTTCTAGAGATGTGCTCACAAGCTGAGCTGATTTCTCTAGGGTGTTGTGTGTGAATCAATCAATGTGTTCCATAAGTAGTCTAATGGAGGAACACTACAAAATTGATTGAGGTGCCAGTGAATAAGTCCTAACAGAGATGTCTAGTGAATAGGGGACTTGCTTTGAATGCCTTGAACTAGAGAATGTGCAGGTTGGTAGTTCAAAGCAACTCACTCTCAAGAATCATAAATGCACCCAACCTTATTCAATGCTCCAGGAAAGCTATTTATAGTGAACTTTGAAAAGGAGCCGTTGTCTTTGAAGAGGTTGCAATGATGACTTGGACTGGTAGGCATTAAATGGTAAGATCCTTGCATTAAATGCCTGAGATTGGATAGAGAGGATTTCCAGAGATAGATGGGGCTCTGTGAGTACTGGTTACTTGACATTCTCAAAGTAGGTGCAGATTTGCTTTGCGAGAGATGTCATGTCGGCATGCTTGCTTTACCAACTTTAGCTAAAGTTGATGGCTTGGTGGTTGGGAGCAATTAATGCACCTAAGCAAGTTTGCTAACAAGAGGAAGCTTGAAGAGTAAGCTTTAACCGGTAAAGTAACATGGCCGGTAACAGGTGCCGGTCCGGTAACTCAATCGGTAAGATACTCAACCGGTAAGTGAAGCTTTGACCGTAGCGACTCCAACCGGTAACTCACACATTGCTGATGGAAATTCTCAGGTCTTCAAGTCTTCAAATCTTGAGAAAAATACATAGCAGAAACACTTGGCACTAGCACTAAGGGATCCTATGGTACATAGAAAAATTCTATTTTGATCTAACTAAATTAGGGGTCCTCATTAATGCTTGTTATGATTGGGATTAAGCAATTCTAAGCATAAGCATATATTTGACTAACACAGGTGAATCGTCAAAATAAAAGCCCGATTCAATGCCCAGAAAGGTGAATCGTCAAAATAAAAGCCCGATTCAATGCTCAGACCGGTGAATCATCATCCTCAGCAAAAAGCCCAATACTGATCCCAGACAGGCGAATCGTCACAAAACCAACAGGACTCAAAGGACCGGACAGGTAAGCCTTTGTTTTCTAACATATTTCCCCACAGGTTCGGAGCCCAGACAGGTGAATCTTCAGACAAACAGGTATATTCAGAATTGGGTCTTGATTTGATTCCTCAGTATGAATTTACCTTTTCAAAAACAAAATCTCCTCGATTTTCAAAAGGATTTTCAAAATACCTAAAGCAGCCTTTTCGTGTTTTGGAGTCAAACTACGTTATGGTCTGATTCTCCGATAGAGACACATAGGAAGTCGTGCGGCTCGACCATCTCGATATCCAGAATGATGTCTTTTCTATCGTCGACATGACTTCTTCCATAAGACTTGTCGACAAGGGGATCTATAGACACCCCATTCTGAACCCATCGGAGCAGATTAATACCACTCTAAGTCTCACCTTGAGTCAAGAGTAGAAATCGACCATTTCGTCATGTTTCATTAAGTTTTGACTAATGACCGTTAGTTTGGACTAAACTGCATACGAGATAATGAGGGAAGGACAGAATTGTCCACTGACAGCCTTGTCTCACGCGAAATAGCGTGTCTTGCGCGATACTAAGCTTCTGCAGACGTGCAGAAGCCAGTTTCCTCGTCGATTTCAACCTCTTTCGGGATAAAACCTTATAAATCCGGCCATCCAATGGGATTTGGGTTCTGGAACCTTCCCAGTGGATTTTACCTCTCCACCTTCACATCTCCAACACCTATAAATACTTGAAGACTTTCAGTATTTCAGGCCCAGAATTTTTCAAGTCAAAACCTCCCACATTTACTGGTTTCTCTCCTTGAAAGATTCCTGTAAATCACCCCTAAAAAGCACCTAAAGTTTGTTTGTCAACCTTGTTGATAAACAAGCATCGAAGCTCGAATCAAGGACCGAGGCGAAGCTCTGTCCACATCAAGATTTGACTCTAAAATTGAGTCGAAACTCTATCTGAGTATCTTCACACGAGGTAATCTTCCTCCTGCCTTTCTAATTGATTGTTAGAGTGGTATAATACATCAAATATAGGATCGGCCTAGAGCCTCCCCAAATCATGGGGGTGGTCTCGAAGCAATCGATCCTATATTTCGTTTAATCTCGTTAAATGGATCTTTTTACTTACTTATTTAAAACGTCTTTTTCTTTGAAAACCTCTCTTTTTAGCAAGACCGATCTCCAGATTGGGTAGAATGGGTGCTCCTTGACCTTCCCATTCCATAACCTAAGCCCCGAACCCAAAATATCTTTTCAAATGGTTTTTTCTATATTTCCAAACAAATAATATAGGTGGCGACTCAAAAAGATGTACAAACAAAGAATTCATGCATCGCTACAGGACCTTATGTGTTACACCTTTTGCATTGTTTGACATCTTATAATGTGATTGATTAGGGTTCCCAACTTTGGAATCCTAAGTTTAATTGAGTTAGTTCAAGGATGGTTTAGCCTTAGTGCTACTTTTAATTGATACTTGTTATCATGTTGCTATCATTTTGATATGCTTTACTTGTATGGTTCCCTACTTTGGAATCATACATTGGTTGTTTAAGCAAGTAGTGATTACTATGCTTATATTTGAAAGTCCAGCTGGTACTTGTTTGTTGGGCAGTGTTATGGAATTATAATGGCACACGATTCGAGTTCGTTATAATCCATACACTGGTTCCCTGTTTGCCCTGCCATTGGCCATGGTTGGGGGTAGTGAACTAGCTCAAGGGTAGTCTAGTTGCACTATTGGGTATTACTTTGTATCATAGTCCTGTTTGTTGTTACTGTGATTGGGTTCCGGAACTGCTTCTTCAGCTGCTGATGCTGCTCAGATCGTGATATCCTTTTGAGGATGAAACTTTGGCTCAGTATCCTTGTAAGTGTTACATTATTGCACTTATATATGATTGCATATCATATTGTTGCATATATAATAATTTGCTGAGATTTTTCTTACCCCATCCTTTTATTGCTTTCTTAGATAGAGCTGAGCCAGGGGCTAGGGCACGTTGAGCACCGAGAGGGCGCCTAGTAGGGATTTTGTTGAGGAAGGTATTTGGTAAGGATACATGATGTAAATGTATAACCTTGGGTAGTATTCCTAGACTTGATGTATGTTAAGGATTTTAAACTTTTAAAGGTTTTAAATATTTTTCATTTTGGGAACTATGTTCCTTGGTTTGTAAATAAGTTTGAATGTGGTGTGAGTAGTTTGTGAAATTAAATGGTATTACCTTTAATTGTAAGTTAGGAAAATTTTCTTAACGTTGAACAGTTTTGAAAGTGATAACTTTTAGAAAGGACATTTCAAAAATTTGTTTTAAAAGGCGTCTTCAGAGCGTGTCCCGACGTGGGGCCAAGTAGGTCTTCGGTTGGGGGCGGGTCACCAATGCCGTCAAGGTGTTGGTCGCCTTAACCCTGGTGTGCCGGTTCATTGGGTACGAATCTTGTATACACATTGTTAGGAAATTTTTTAAGGTGGTGGTCAATGACACGACCTGGGGATTAGCACCCCTACCAGAGCTAAGGACCCAAAACTCTTCTCTAATTTACAAACAAGGTTTCAGACTGGAACAACCACCTGATTTTGGTGGAGAGTAGGGAAGGCTGGGAGTTCCCACTACCAGAAGAGGACTTTGTGCCCACGAAAGAGGAAGACTATTGGGTCCTAGATTGGAGCGATATGTTAACTCGCGAGTTGACAGTTGTTGCTCGCAAGAGCACGGTCAGTTGAGAGACTTTGGAGTCGAGCAAGGACTTTTATTTCCAGGTCGGCATGATGATGAGAGGTGATGGAGGGGTAGCTCCTTTGGTTCCAATATTAAGAAGCCTTAAGTATACATATTAGGTTATCCACGAGAGAGAGCGATTTGAGACTCAGTATCACTTTTGTAAGAGGACTCCAGGCCACAACAAGAATTTGGTTCATTATGGTGGTTAAGTAACTTGCCTCTACTGTTTTCTTTTTGTTTTATATCTTTGTTCATTCATCTTGTACTGACTTCTTTCTCTTTTGCTCAGGCAGTATTAACTCCCGACCAAGAGAGCCATATGGAGGGCATCATCGACTTAGGTGATAGTCGCAGGAGCTGTAAAAGCCTTGGTCGTATCAATGCTCGGGCCAGCAGGGAGATTGAGGTCATAGCTAGGAACAACTTTCTCCCAAAAGGAGTAGGGATGGTCCCTATTGATGGGACTGAGCCTGTCCAACCAATTGAGCAGGAAGCACAAGTTGAGGCCCCAGGTCGGAGGGAGATGCAGACATGTAGGTCGAATAGAGGTCGAGCTCAGACTTGCATCTTGAATCAACTGACCTTGAGTGCCCAGTTGACGTTGTTGACTTGGATCTCGATCAAGAGGGGCACGACGATACTAAGGGCGCCCTAGCTCTTAACCAGGCCAGGAAAAGGTCTCGGGTGGAGGTGGTTAAGGATGCTGGTATGTCTAGGCCGGCAGGTTCAATTTCTAGCCCTTCTATCAGCTAAGCTCCCATCACCAGGGACGCCGGGGAGGTGCAGACACTGGTGGAAAAACTAAGTGATGTCCCTCCCTCACTAGGGTGAACTCATTATGCCGCTAGTACCCCGAGATGGAACTGGGTCAGGTCATTATTAGGCGAGTAGCCGACAGGGACTTGTTCACCACCTTTGATGAGGAGGGGCTTATTCCCGAAGAATTCAACAATCGTTCCTGTCTAATAGCCTTTGAGGTACTACTTTTCCCTTTTCTCAGTATTCTTTCTCCCTTTTTATCTCTAGTCCTTTATTTTGATCGACTTATTCTTTTCTTATAGTCCATGGCATTGGTCAAGTAGGCCAAATGTGGATGAAGGGCGGCTCTGGAGAAAGAAAAGATTGTCAAAGCCAATTATGCTCGGAAGGCAATGGAGGTGGAAGAGCTGAAGAAGAAGCTCAATGAGATGGACTCCCAGTGCTCGGTCCCTCAAATGACCCACTTTGTCGCTGAAAAAGAGAGAGATAAAGCCTACCAAGCTTTGAAGGCGGCCAAGGAGCAGCTAGCTCCCCTTCAGAAGAAGGTCGATGTTTGGGCTTCTACCAAGGCCGCTCTAAAAAGAGAGGCGACCCAATCCAAGCAGGACAAGGTCAAGGTGGAGGGTCAGCTCGAGCAGCTATCTGAGTTGGTCCAGGATCGGAACAACAGGACGCTCAAGCTTGATAAGGATAATAGGGCTGCTTTAATCAAATGGGAGGAAGAGGCCCAAGCTAGAGAGAGTGACCGTGGAGAAATACAAGGAGAGTGACGAGTGTTACAACATCATTATGTCCTGAGCTCAGGACTTCTTCAGGGTAGGGCGCAAACAATGTCGCGTCGTGATATAGTGGATCCTACTGTCAATTTGGGTGTTGATAAACTAGCCCAATGGTCAAATGAAGATCTCTATGATGATGTGGGTCGTATTGGCCACTCCTTAGGCCCCTATGACTACAACGATTTGGTCGTCATAAATAAGCAGGACGCAGAAGATGGGCTTGAGCCCTGAGTCACTCCAGCCGTCGAGCCAAGGAATTTTGATACATTTGTCCAAGAGTTTTTGGAGGTCGACGAGGCGGAGGAGGAAGAAGTAACCCAGGATCAAGTATTTGATGAGGCGGAGCAGTAGCAACAATATTATAGGTTTTTTAATTTCCTTGTAATGAACAAGCTCAAACAACTTCTCATTTTATTTGGTCACTATACCTTGGCCCGGTTTTGGAGGCATTTTAATTTATAACTCTTATAATTGTTGATCTTCGCCCGCTTTTGGGAGATAAACCTTTGAATGTTAGTAGGCTTATCCAACTTTTGTTTGTTAAAGTGTTTTTACTTTTATTGTCGGACTAGTTGTGTGAACGGGTCGACCAAGAATTTGGTCAGACCTGTTTAGTGAACGAGATTGACAAAGGCTTTAGTCAAATTTGTTTAGTGAACGAGATTGACTAAGGCTTTAGTCGAATCTGTTTAATGAATGAGACTGACTAAGGCTTTAGTCGAATCAGTTTAAAGAATGAGATTAACTAAGGCTTTAGTCGAATCTGTTTAAGGAACGATATTGACTAAGACTTTAGTCGAATATATTTAAGGAACGAGATTGACTAAGGATTTAGTTGAATTTGTTAAAGGAACGAGATTAACTAAGGTTTTAGTCGAATCTATTTGAGGAACGAGATTGACTAAGGCTTTAGTCAAATCTATTTAAAATCGAGATCGATTAAAAGTCGGATACGAACTAACACATGGGTAGTATAGGAAAACATCGTTGGTAGATTTTTAAGAGAGCAGGCTCTTTTTATTGAATAAGTAATCATCACATATGGAATTTATCAACTATTACATCGTCATAAGGAAACTTTTCAAAAATAGTACTTAGTCAAATGACTGGCATACCAAGGATGTTTAAGCTCGCTTCCTCCAGGATTGCCAATCATGTAGTTCCCTGCTTTGATTACTTTGGTGAAAATGTTTGGGCCTTCCCAGATAGGCGACAACTTGTTTTGCTCGGCTTTGCTCCTAGTTATTTAATTTTTTCCTGAGGACATAGTCTCCAACCCTAAAGGACCTCTTCTTGACTTTTCTATCGTGATACCCCTTGGTTTTCTATTTGTAGTTAACCATTCTTATTTGGGCAATAATTCGCCTTTCATCAAGTAAATCTAGGTTGATCAACTTGTTAGAGTAATTATGAATTTGGTCAAACTGTGACACCCTGGGTGTTGGAATTTGTAGCTCGGGTGGTGTCATGGCTTCCGACCCAAAGGTAAGGGCAAATGGGGTTTCCCCTATAGGCCCTCGGGTGGTTGTGCGAACTACCCAAAGAGCAAGTGGGAGTTCGTCCAACCATCTTCCAGCTCGTCCATCTAAATTTTAACTCAGCGCCATCAAAACCAACTTGTTAGCCACCTATGCTTGCTCGTTCCCTTGGGGATAGGCGACTGAAGATTTCCAATATTTGACTCCCAATCTGCTCATCTCCATCTCAAAACCTGTTGAAAACTGAAGGCCGTTGTCGTATATAATTGAATGTGGCACCCCAAAACGACACCAAAGGTAATCATGGATGGAGTTGATGGTGTTTTCCTCTGTAATTTTGGCCAACGGCTTTGCTTCTATCCACTTTGTGCAGTAGTCAATTGCAATGATCACATAATTGCAATTTCCACGGGCGGGTGGGAAGGGTCCTATCAAATCTACTCCCCACATATCGAACGGCCAAGCAACAATCACAGGAGTTTGTTTGGTGGTTGGCAACTTAGGCAGGTCGACATACCTTTGGCACATGTCACACATTTAAATGAACACACAAGCGTCCTCCCTCAATTGTGGCCAATAATACCCAGAGTAATTATCTTGTCCGCCAAAGTTCTGGCCCCCGGGTGCCCACCACATACACCGCTATGCACTTCAAATAAAAGGTTTGGAACTTCTTAAGGATGGACACACCTTAAAAGCAATTTGATGAAAGACCTTCGGAACAAAGCTTCTTCATGAATAGTAAACCTAGGAGATTTCTTTTTGATCACTCGAGCTCTTTGCTCGCCTTCAGGTAGCTCACCCATCTCGATGTAAGCCTTGATCTCGTCAATCTAACACTTAACATTGTTTTCGAGCATAGAATCTGAACTCGCTCGTATGCTGGTTGCTCTAAGTAAGAGATGGGCTGGTCAGGTTCTTCACCAGATGTAGCCAATTTTGAGAGTAGATCGACTAACTCATTGTCTTCACGGCCTACCCTCTGAATATACCAAAACTCCAAGTCCTGGATCAGCTTTTTGACTAGCCCACAATACTTGATCAGGATCGGGTTGAGCACCTCGTACTCGCCTCTGAGTTGATGAACGTTCAATTGAGAATCACAATAGGCCACTATCTTGGTTTCTCCAAAGCATATGGAACACTCAATGGCTGTTATTAGAGCTTCGTACACGTCCTGGTTGTTGGAGACTTGAAACTTGAACCTTAATGCTTCTTCGAACCTTCTCACTCTCAGGCTCGATTAAAACAATTTTGGCCCCACTGACATTATTGGTTGCAGACCCATCCGAATATACTTTCCAGAAATAAACACGCAAACTAACTTCTTGTCGTCTTGATAGATCTTTTCCCTTAGAAGCTTTTTGTCTAGGTGTCTTTAGGTCATCTTTATTAGTGAAGGATAAATCAACCAAAATATCTGCCAAAGGTTGTGCCTGGAGCATTTTTCGAGGCCGATACTCGATATCAAACTATGTTAGCTCGATTACCTAATTAAGTAGTCGACCTGAACTTTCCGGCTTGTGCAGGATCTTCTTCAAAGGTGCATTAGTGAGCACGACTATAGTATAGGCGGTGAAGTAAGTCCTCAGTTTTCTCGCGGCAACCACTAAGCATATGCTACCTTTCCGCATTGAAGTATCTCCCTTCCACATCTGATAGAGCCTTGCGTACGTAATAAACTAGCTTTTGGGAGCCATTATCCTCCCGTACTAATACCGCTGTAATGACATGATCGCCTGCTGATAAGTACACATACAAGCCTTCTCTTTGAATCAGGCTACTAAGGAGAGGGGGAGAAGCAAGATATTCCTTGAGTTTTTGAACGGGCGAAGAACATTCAGCCGTCCACCTAAAGGCTTTCATCCCCATAAGAGTCTTGAAGAATGGGAGAGATCTTGCGACCGACTTGGCTATGAAGCACCCCAGGGCCGCTACTCGGGCATTCAAACGTTAGAACTCCTTGATGCAGGTGGGCTCCTGCATTTCGACCAAAGCCTTAATCTTCTCAGGATTGGCTTCAATGCTCCGTTGTGATACCATGAACCCTAGGAACTTTCCTGCCGCTACTCCAAACACACATTTGCTCAGATTCAATTTTATGTTGTTTGCTCGCAGATTGGCGAACGTTTCCCTTAGGTCGGCTACATGATGCCCAAACTTGATTTTGATAAGCATGCCGTCGATGTAAGTCTCCATGTTTCAGCCAATTTGACTAGCAAAGACTCCGTTCACCATCCTTTGGTAAGTAGCCCCGACAATCTCTAGCCCGAATGGCATTTTCATATAGCAGTATACTCCCCCAGCTACTTGGAAGGCAGTTTTCTCAATATCCTCCTCGTACAATTTTATGTTGTGAGTACCCCAATCCAACTCGCGACCCAATAAATGTGCCTTTTACTCAATAAAAGTGCGCTTGGGAGCGTTTTGGTAAATTTCCAGTTCATTCCGAGATTTTCGGGAACTTTTATAAGTTTTTTGCTAAGGAAGGACCTAGAAAGAATTCCAGTTTGGACCTTTCAGGAATTACTCAGGAAGGGTCCAAATTTCGCCACCTGGCAGTGGTCTGGAAGGAAAGCGGTTATTTTCCTTCCGTCGTGCGACATATTAATTCATTCCCAAATTGCGATTAAATAGAGATATTCTTTCATTTGTCAAAGGGGGCCTCACACAGATACGCTCAGTCTCTCTCTCCTCTCTCTCTCTAGCCGCAAAAAGAGATTTAAGGCTCCCTGAATCGTCTTCTTCCTCCAACAACAACAATGGCGATCCTCACCATGTAGCTCCATAAATCGCCCTCCTCACCTAATCTCTCCCTCATCGGCCAATCCTTCTCCACGAAAGCGAGACCAAACCTCAATCTCCCTCACCGTTACCTCTCTCTCAAACCCAATCGCCATCACCACCATTTCTCCATCATCCCCAAAATCCCTTCACCGATCTAATCTACCTCTCAACCAACAACGACCCAACCCCCTCTAAATCGTCTCACCGTGCTCTCTCTCCTCAAACGACACACTCGCTCACTCTCTCTCTCTCACTAGATGGTTTCTCTCTCTAAACGCAAAAGAGCCATTCTCTCTCTAACCGTTAATGGTGTTAACCTAGTTCTCTCTCTCTCTCATCTTCGTCTTCCTCTAGCTCCCCCAAAACCGGTGACCTTCTTCACCAAACAATGCCCCTGTTTCCCTCAATCTTCCTCACCACCTCTCTCTGTATACCCAATCAACAACCCAGGTCCCTAATCATTCAAGCCTTCTCTCAACTCTCTCTGTCTCTCATATACCGATTCTACACAATCACGCGCAGACACTTGAAGCTTCACAGGCTACTTCAATCTGAGAGTTCGAGTCTATCTCCGGAAGCTGATTTGAAGGCCCTCTATATCGACGAGGAATATAGGGTGTGGATCTACAAAGGTAATGCTCTAATTCCCATCCTCTTTCTCTGTTTTCAACATATATATCTCTATTCCTATGTTGGGTGTTGTTTGACTTCGGATCTGGTTGAGCATGTTTTATTTTAGTCTCTGAATGTTGTACCTATTCTTGTGATGATGCACTTTTGGTCATTCATGTTGTGCACTGCGCTTGGATGCTCCAGTGAGTGTGGATCGTTCCATATCCACACTCACCCGAGTCTCTATCTTGATCATTTTGTTGAGTTAGGAAGTGAGGGTTCCTTAATTGTGACCCAATACATGTGATCATTCACATTGGGCCACCAAAACCCCATGACCTTCCCATAATACTCTTGTATTTCGGCCTCTTTATTGTTATAGTTTACCTCTTTGTTTGAGTTAGGAGGTGATGGCCCCATGATCATGGCCTAAAATATGCGATCATTCACATTTGGCCATCAAAGCCATATGATCCTCCCACAATACTCATTTGTTACTGTCGATCTGCTATTTTCAGTTAGTATTTTAGTCTTAGTTTATCGTTTGGGCAGTTTTGGATTCTTTGGTTGAAGTCCACTGACAGGGTCGTCCTGTGTCGTACGACAGACCCTCTCCTGAGGCGTCCTGTGTCATACGACATAAGCACCCCATGGTTTGACTTCAGTGACTTCAGTCAAGCCAAGATTGACCCCTTTCATGGTTTCAAGCTTTGTTCAATGTAATTCTTTACTTCTTTCAGTGTTAGATTAGTTTTGGTGACATGTCCACCCCCTTTGTAAGAGACAGTCTAACCAAGGCATCCTGTGTCATACGACATCAACGCTCCTGGGTAATCCTGTGTCGTATGACACCCAAGGCCCAGAGCAGTCCTGTGTCGTATGACATCCGTGGCCCTGGACAGACTGCCTCAACCCATTTCCTTGTAATTCATTTTAATTAATTGTAAGTGGGATGTGGCCTCCCACAGTAAAAAGTTCACAAGTTGTAATCTCTCCTTTTGATCAATAAAGCAAAGCATTAAAATGCATTCTATTACATATTTTGTCACACACAAATTGCACACACGTTTGGATGTTTTGGATATTGAACAATAGAAAGACTCGTCTACGGACGAGGCGACGTGGGTGAGCTCTATATTCTCTTCCCACGTCGTAACCTGACCCCCGGACCCATTTTCTCATTTCAAAAAGGTTTTCAATGTTTTCCTTAAAAACGGCGTGGTCACTCCTAAAAAAAATAATTTTATTTTATTTTATCGACGAGCGTTAATTCAGTGGCGACTCCGCTGGGGATTCGTCACATGATGATTCTGCCTGTAATGGGGCTGCATTGGATCTCTCATCACAAAGTTCCATTTTGGGTCAAATGCTGGGTCTTGAGGCTATTTTTGGTGTTGAAGTTCGGTTCTGGGGCTGCTGTGACTGCTGGAAGTTGCCTTTTTGCGGATCTGTCCTTTTATAAATCTTTGGGCTTCTTTGTCAAGAAAGTCCGTTAATGTGACCATCCACCAGACATCAGCAATTGCTGCATCTGCAGCAGTCCTTCAGGGACCCAATGCTTGCTCAAAACCTGTCCAAAACACCCCAAAATAGTATATATACATCCCCCTTACTCACCAGGCACATGGGAGAGGATTTGGCACACTTTGCTCCCAATACATACACAAATAACACCCAATACATCACAAACCACAAAAATACCAAACCCCAACAAATGCCATTCGTTCTTGCCATTTCTTGGGACGGACTAATGCATATAAACAAATAAGTTAGATGCTATCAATAGAATGCTTTAGTTGCTAAACTACAAAGTGCAAAAAAATATTGTTTTACAAATTCAAAAGCAATGAAGTAGTGCATGCATTTTGTTTTCTCTCTCTTTCTCCTTAAAAGTCCCAAAGCATGGCAAAAGGGGGCCGCCACAATCATTCCGACCCGGAGTCGTCACCAGAATCCTCACCCTCTCTCTAATCACCTTCTTCCCCACTGTTCTCCCCAGCGGAGTCGCCACTGAATGAACGCTCGCGCGAATAAAAATCATGAAGAAAAAACATTTTTTTGTTTTTTGGGAGTCACCACGCCGTTTTTAAGGAAAACATTGAAAAACCTTTTGAAATGAGAAAATGGGTCCGGGGGTCAAGTTACGATGTGGAAAGAGAATATGGAGCTCACCCACATGGCCTCTTTCGAGACTTTCAATCAAACAATGGACAATAAGATCATTCTAAGTGTGTGCAATTTGTGTCAATAAATAAGGCATGCAAATTTGGATTTCATTAATGATAGTGAACTGGATACAACTTGTGAACCATGAAAGGGGGCCACTCCCTTACAAACAATGACTTGCATTACAAGGCAGGAGCTGAGACAGTCTGTCCAGGGACCTTGGATGTCGTCCGACACAGGACTTCCTCAGGAGAGGGATGTCGGACGACATAAAACATCCTGGTCAGATAGCCTCTTACAAAGGGGGTGGTTAGGCCACCACAACTACTCTGACACTAAGACAAGGCTATTTTAACTAAGGAAAGACACTGTTTAGGGTCTGGGACCAATTTGGGGTTGATTGGAGTGAGCAAAGTCAAAATTGACTTTTGGTGATACGGATGTCGTATGACATAGGATACCCAGGGCTGTCCATGTCATACGACAGATACCGCCTCCATCAATGGGTTACACCCAAACAGATCTCAAACTTCCCAGACAGTGATAAACGAACTAAAAACTACTTAAACACATCTTTAAATCACAAAGGAGATCAATCTGGGTTGATCTGAAGTCACTGAAAGCCAAACAGCTTTTTGAGATCTCTATGTCGTATGACACAGGACCCCTTGAGGTGTCACGTATTCGGTACAACATAGGTGTCTCTATTTCAGTGCCTTCAAGCGGGCGATCCACACCTGCTCACTATCATAAAACTAAACTATAACATCAACTGAAAACAGTAGAAAAACAATAATACATGAGTATTATGATCATTGTGATTATTGTTCTCTGTGGGGCGTGTGTGTGTTGTGTTTTTTCTTTTATCACCCCTTTTCCAAAAAATATAAAAAATATAAAAAATCATTTTCATAAATAAAGGAATCTAGTCATCCGCACACTACATCACGTAGATCTAGAACCCTCGGGTGCGATTGACGGCATCGCGGACGGTGATGATATTCGCCTACGCTTGAGCGTCTAATGTCAAACTCATCCCCCTAGCGCGTTATAGGTGGCACCACACTTTCAAGCCTACCCAAAAGTTGGTTTTGACATGACATTTTCAAAGTGTACTAAAATGACTTGTTTCAAAAATTTATAATAGGCTTTCGTACCTATCCCAAAATCTAGCACGTGTGGGCATGTTGCCATCGCAACATGGTTTCACGAAAGGACATGTCGTTCCCACGGCATGTTCTAACGAGAGATCATGTCGCTTTGTCAACGTGCACCGACGAGAGGTTATGCCGGATTTTTCCTTGAATTTCTTCAGGAATACCCGTTATGCTGCCCAAATTTCTCCAGAAATTGAGATTGCTCGTCCGTCCTATAAATGCTTCGGTTTTATTTAGGTATTATCGCCTATTATTAATTTTGAATCAATACATTTGGTGTATTTTTGGATGATGTGTCCATAGGTTCCCCCGAGGTTCTAGATTGCGTGAATAAAGGGTTAGCCTTTCCCAACCGTTCCTAGGACTTAAAAGCCACCGATTTCTACTTGAACATTAATAAGATGTTGCATGAGTCCATCTCCTTTCGTACTCCTCCCTCTCCCATGCCACCTCAAGTTCCTTCCCTACCGCCATATACACGCTCTTTCCGCTCCAAGGCTATGGCAAGTTGGGTGCATACTCCGGTCCCCGGTGCTCATTTGGTCCATTTTCCCGAGACGGAGGCAGTTCAAGTGTCTGAGTGGTCCTTTTTTGATTCAGAATCCTGAATGCCTGGTGCAGAGAATGTGTTGGATAGCCGGTCCGGAGGTTCAGTTGCTACGGGTCAGTCGGGTTCGAATGATTTATCTACTGAAGAGTTGCGGGTTACCCTTGAAGCCGCTCTTGCTCGTGAGCGTGAGACCCAGATGCTTGCTCAAATGGCCAACACTGTCAACAATCCCAGGGGCTCTCCCATACAAGGTTGAAGAAGTCGATCAGTCTTCGTAGGATCTAGAATGTCCCTTTCGGACATGAGTCTGTCGAGTCCACGTTGGACTAGTTTTTTCTTGCAGTGATAAAAATTTTTATTTCTCTTCTTGCTAGACTCGAGACATAACTTGCACACCTTTATTACACTTAATTGAAATGGTTTTATCCTAGATGATCACTTGTGCTGCTCGATCACTAATCCGTTGATATGATTAATATTTAAATTAATCGGAGTGAGAAAAATAATTAATATCCTTCTCAAATTGGGGCTTGCCAACTCTCCATCTTGTATCTCATATGCTCACACCTCTTTCATCATCCTCGCCATTTCGTCGCTCAATGAATTTGCATGAATCTTCCTCAGTCAAGCTTAAGCAAGTAGTGAAGACTTAATCTCGTTTGGATCATCCGGTAGGGATTTCGGTTGAAGCCTTTCACCCTAGGGAAGCCATTACCTCGCCCTCACCAAATAATATCCTTTCATTTCAAGATCGGCATGTTTTGAAACCCTGTTTAGCCATCACCTTTGCTCCTTGCTGAGAAAAGTCCAAGTAATGCCAAGAAGTTAGCTTCAAGAGTCGGCGGTGCGTAAAATACCCAAGCCATGAAGTAAGGACAAAGATAATCCTCAACTCCTCAAGAGGCTTTCCAAGATATCAAAAGAAGGATGTTAAATCCTCACAATCCAGAAAGAATCCTCAAAAGGCTTTCCAAAAGAAGGATGTTAAATCCTCACAATTCAGTAAAAGTCCCCGACTTCTCAAGAGGCTCTCCAATGTTCAAAAGGAGCCCGAATTCTCGAAAGTTCGCAAAAGTTCTTGATAACTTGGATCTTCTCTCTTCAGCAATCCACCAACCAATCCCAAACCATCCTCTCGATTTTAGAGGATATTCCTATCCACCAAATAATCCCAAACCATCCTCTCGCTTTTAGAGGATATTCCCATTACCATTACCCTTGCCTTTGGCCAAAGTCAAAATTTGACCTCTCATCCTTAGAGGCAATCAATCTTCCTCGCCGTAGATTTCCCAAACACATCCCTGCAAGCCAACCTCTCATCTTTAGAGGTTCAACAAGAGCCCGATAAAAGGCCCGGCCAGGCCTCTCATCTTAAGAGGTCACATTTTTCCAAATTACCCGATGGCCGATCGAAGCCCGGAAACCCAGCTACAGGTCCTACCGGATAGTAATTTCATTCTAATATCTTCGAGATCTAAATCAAATTAATGCTTCGATGCTTGCTTAAGTTGGAATCTAATCCGTCTCGGTTCAAAAGATCATCAATCTAAGATTGTGCAAATTCAATCCATTCATTTGGCACTTCATGTGAGCATATTTCATTTCTCTTCCGCAAACACTGCCCGCGAATGTCCCACTGGGGCTTCGCGTCCGTGCCTTTCATTGACACTCCAATGGGACATGTTCTTCAATTCTCCAATCCTCAAGAAAAATCCTCAAAGGTCCTCAAAATCTTGAAATTTCACATTCCTTCTCTTTTCAATCGGGATAAGCCCGAACTACGGCGACCTGAGCTCCTCCCAAGGAGGGGAACGTAGGCAACCATAACTGGTCCGGTCGAAATCACAAACATATCTCAGAAGATCCGGTCTCCTCAAGGACCATGCCCATACACTGTGTCCGAGTTTGATTCTCGATATCAGTGGGCTTTCTCCTCAGGATTAATTGAAATATTTGCTCATATCGGCTTTGGCGGTTGACTAACCCGAACATCAATAAAGGGTTTTAAGCAGCCTTGTGATCATCACGAATAAGACAGGTTTTCAAATGTCTCGACATGTCTTCTCTTTCTACATTCTAGGAATATAGAGCCAAACAATGTCTTTCTGTCAGCAGGGGCTTCCATACACTTTCCCACACCTTGTCATGCTCATACTCTCTCAAAAGAGTCAAACCCATAAGCGAGTATGTATACACAAAATCGGGATTCATTTTCCACTTTTTGAAAGATGTGCCCCTGCACGTATATATTTCCGAGTCTATGACTGATTGACTAAGGTCTGAAAAGATGGGTGCCTCCTTGGCTGTATGATGATTCTGCCTGTAATGGGACTACATTGGATCTCTTCAAGCTGGGGCTTTGCTATGCTCTCCTCTCAAGCTCTCTTTACCAGATTCCCTCCGGGTTCGCTTTGCATTATCAACTGGGGCTTTGCCTAGTCATCTCTTCAAAGCTAGGGCATTCTCTGCACTTTCTCTGCTGCTTGCTGCCTCAGGCGCCCGATACACCTTGTCCTTATCAGCAACAATCAACCTGCTGCCATCTGTACTCTCAGGGTACGCTCCGACTTGCCTAGCTGCGCCATATCATCCATCATTCATGGGAGAGGGTTTGACCCATACATCATCATATACACAGTCATTCCATCATAAATCCATCATAGCATAATGGCTACATACATATCCGCTTGTCAAGCCTTACAAAATCCTCATCTCCATTTTCATCCCCAGCCGAGATGGACTCGTGCAATGAATTTAATAATGCATAAGCAAAAAACTCAATAATTAAACAAATTACAAAGTGCCTAGTAGTGTTGTGTTTTTCCCCCCGCAGGGTACAATAATCAAGTGATCATAATCTGATCGTGGGAATTGCTCCTCAAATCACAACATGGACAAAGATTTCAAATCCTGCAGGTGGCATATTCTGCCTTTATCATCTTCATAGGTCTCGTCATCTTCAGACTTATCAGCATCGCCTGAAAGAGCCCTAGCTGCCTCAGTCTCCAAGCAATGCTCGTCAAGCTCATCAGCCTCGTTGGAAAATCATCATCAAATGTCCGTCTTGTAATGGAAAATGTTCATCAAGGGTCCGTCTTGCAATGTCAAATCATCAGCAATATCCGTCTTGTAATGGAAAAGCATCAGCAATACCCGTCTTGCAACGTCAAATCATCAGCATAGTCCATCTTGCAACGGTAATATCAACAGCAAAGTTCGTGTTCTACCTGACAAGTGCTTCCAAAGCCGGCCAATCACTTCAAGTGATATTCGTGTGCACAACCCTTGTAGGTAAGCACAGCACAGGTATGAAAGTATATCTCATTTCAACTTCAAATCATCTTGTCTCATGTTTACTTTCTCGAAAAATTCATTTCAAGTCTTGGAGTTCATCTCGCGCTACTTTTGAGTTAATCTCGATCCTCTTTAGGCTTGTTCCTATACCCTTTAGGCTTGTTCCTATATTTTTTAGGCTTGTTCCTATACCTCTTTGGGCTTGTTCCTATACCTCTTTAGGCTTGTTCCTATACCCCTTTAGGCTTGTTCCTATACCCCTTTAGGCTTGTTCCTATGCTTTTTTAGGCTTGTTCCTATATTTTCGAACTACGATTTGGCTTGATTCCCTTTTAGGGATACGTAGGAATCCTTTCTCCAAAGGTCCAGCCATCCGATCTCACCAGATCATTGTCTAGTCATCTGTCATATCATCAGTCGCTCGTTAGGCTTGGGATCCTTCTTATCGACAACCTCACTTCTTCCATAAGTGACGTTGCCGAGGGGCTCTGTGAGTACCCCAATCCAACTCGCGACCCAATAAATGTGCCTTTTACTCAATAAAAGTGTGCTTGGGAGCGTTTTGGTAAGTTCATTTCGAGATTTTCGGGAACTTTTATAAGTTTTTCGCTAAGGAAGGACCTAGAAAGAATTATTCCAGTTTGGACCTTTCAGGAATTACTCAGGAAGGGTCCAGATTTCGCCACCTGGCAGTGTTCTAGAAGGAAAGCGGTTATTTTCCTTCCGTCGTGCGACATATTAATTCATTCCAAAATTACGATTAAATAGAGATATTCTTTCATTTGTCAAACGGGACCTCACACAGATACGCTCATTCTCTCTCACCTCTCTCTCTCTAGCCGCAAAAAGAGATTTAAGGCTCCCTGAATCGTCTTCTTCCTCCAACAACAACAATGGTGATCCTCACCATTGTCGCTCCCTAAATTGCCCTCCTCACCTAGTCTCTCCCTCGTCGGTCAATCCTTCTCCACGAAATCGAGACCAAACCTCAATCTCCCTCACCGTTACCTCTCTCTCAAACCCAATCGCCATCACCATCATTTCTCCATCGTCCCCAAAATCCCTTCACCGATCTAATCTACCTCTCAACCAACAACGACCCAACCCCCTCTAAATCGCCTCGTCGTGCTCTCTCTCCTCGAACGACACACTCGCTCACTCTCTCTCTCTCTCACTAGATGGTTTCTCTCTCTAAACACAAAAGAGCCATTCTCTCTCTAACCGTTAATGGTGTTCACCTAGTTCTCTCTCTCTCATCTTCATCTTCCTCTAGCTCCCCCAAAATCGGTGACCTTCTTCACCAAACAACGCCCTTGTTTCCCTCAATCTTCCTCACCACATCTCTCTGTATACCCAATCAACAACCCAGGTCCCTAATCATTCAAGCCTTCTCTCAACTCTCTCTGTCTCTCATATACTGATTCTACACAATCACGCGCAGACACTTGAAGCTTCACAGGCTACTTCAATTTGAGAGTTCGAGTCTATCTCCGGAAGCTGATTTGAAGGCTCTCTATATCGATGAGGTATATAGGGTGTGGATCTACAAAGGTAACGCTCTAATTCCCATCCTCTTTCTCTGTTTTCAATATATATATCTCTATTGCTATGCTGGGTGCTGTTTGACTTCGGATCTGGTTGAGCATGTTTTATTTTAGTCTCTGAATGTTGTACCTATTCTTGTGATGATGCACTTTTGGTCATTCATGTTGTGCATTGTGCTTGGATGCTCCGGTGAGTGTGGATCGTTCCATATCCACATTCACCCGAGTCTCTATCTTGATCATTTTGTTGAGTTAGGAAGTGAGGGTTCCTTGATTGTGACCCAATACATGTGATCATTCACATTGGGCCACCAAAACCCCATGACCTTCCCATAATACTCTTGTATTTCGGCCTCTTCATTGTTATAGTTTACCTCTTTGTTTGAGTTAGGAGGTGATGGCCCCATGATCATGGCCTAAAATATGTGATCATTCACATTTGGCCATCAAAGCCATATGATCCTCCCACAATACTCATTTGTTACTGTCGATTTGCTGTTTTCAGTTAGTATTTTAGTCTAAGTTTATCATTTGGGCAGTTTTGGATTCTTTGGTTGAAGTCCACTGACAGGGTCGTCCTGTGTCGTACGACAGACCCTCTCCTGAGGCGTCCTGTGTCATACGACATAAGCACCCCATGGTTTGACTTTAGTGACTTCAGTCAAGCCAAGATTGACCCCTTTCATGGTTTCAAGCTTTGTTCAATGTAATTCTTTACTTCTTTCAGTTTTAGATTAGTTTTGGTGGCATGTCCACCCCCTTTGTAAGAGACAGTCTGACCAAGGCATCTTGTGTCATACGACATCCACGCTCCTGGGTAATCCTGTGTCGTATGACACCCAAGGCCCTGAGCAGTCCTGTGTCGTATGACATCCGTGGCCCTGGACAGACTGCCTCAACCCATTTCCTTGTAATTCATTTTCATTAATTGTAAGTGGGATGTGGCCTCCCACAGTAAAAGGTTCACAAGTTGTAATCTCTCATTTTGATCAATAAAGCAAAGCATTAAAATGCATTCTATTACATATTTTGTCACACACAATTTGCACACATGTTTGGATGTTTTGGATGTTGAACAATAGAAAGACTCGTCTACGGACGAGGCGACGTGGGTGAGCTCTATATTCTCTTCCCACGTCGTAACCTGACCCCCGGACCCATTTTCTCTTTCAAAAAAGGTTTTCAATGTTTTCCTTAAAAACGGCGTGGCGACTCCTAAAAAAATAATTTTATTTTATTTTATCGGCGAGCGTTCATTCAGATGCGTCCAAGAATCTTAAAGTGGTATGGCCGGCAATGGGGTCGACTAACTTGTCAATGCGTGGCAATGGATAATTATCCCTTGGGCAGGCTAATTCAGGTCTGTGAAGTCTACTCACATTCTCCATATCCCATTGGCTTTTTGACCATCACCATATTTGTCAACCAAGTAGTGAATGTTAGTTCTTTGATTATGCCCACGCTGAGTAGATTGGCGACCTCTTGTTTGATGGTGACCTCTTTGTCTCGGGTAAAACTCCTGAGCTTCTGACTTTTAAATTTGATAGTGGGGTTCACCTCAAGTTTATGGACAACCACTTCTTCTTTAATTCCCTTCATATATTCGACTCTCCAAGCGAAAACATCCAAGCTTTCCTGCAGTAAGGCGACGATCTCGGCCTGTTCTTCAGATGACAAATGTTTTCCCACCTTAATTCTTTGATCGGGATAAGCCACGTTAATTTCTACCTCTTCTAGTTCGTTCACGGGATCTAGTTCTGGACCATCCCTAGACTTTAGGGTCTCAATTATGATCTCTCTAACCCTTCTTCTCTCCTCAGCTCTGCAGGGTGGGGTGCTTCTACCTCGATCATCTCATTCAACTCTGTAGTCAGCTGGACAATGCCAGTGGCCCCCGAGTTTCTGTCAATTGAGAGACCTAGGTCACCAATGACAACTTGATCGACCAAGACTGAATTAGTTGCACCCGCTTGGTCGTTTGAGGAATGTGTCACCTCAATCATAACTTGGTCATGTGAGGGATAGGTCGCCTCGTACTGCACCATTTCCATCTCCTCATCCACACATTGGATGGTTACCAATCTCGAAGTCGTAGTCACTGACTTAGAAAATTTACAATTAACTTGCTTCAGGTGTTTCAATTTCAAGTTATCTCTTCTTTTTGGCCATGATAACGTGGTCAAGGTATCCCCTAGTTGTTCCCAACGCCAAGAGGGGTGAGGAAATTAACCCTTTGATGAGGGATTGAAGGAATCATCCCCAAAGCGACCTGGCCAAGAATACCGAAGATATCATGGCAGTCATTTACTACATCAATGACAACGAAGGTCACCTTAGTTGTTGTCCTCAGAGGGTGTTGCACGATAACTACCTCGAGCTCGATTTGGCCTTTTTTGTCGGCCCTATGGTTGGTGAAACCCTCCAGTCAACCTGAGTTAGGAGACAATCGAGTATCCGGGAGGCCCATTTTGTGACGACCCCAACCCTAGGCACTCATTTTTAAATATTTAATTATATGCTTTTAATATTCATGCTAGCTTTATGTGTTCAATATTGTCTTTAAAATTCTAAATTTAGGATAAATTGGGTGAGAAATAAATTTAGAATCTTTTATGAAATTATTGGACATTAAATAAATAAACATGGATAATAGTAAAAATGGGAAAATGATAAATAGTGTAGGGAGGTTAAATGAGTAGGATGAATTAATGGGATAAGGATTTAATTTTATTTTTTTTAAGTTAAAGTGAAAGCCTTGAGATTTGCTTGGGGGGCCAAATTTAGTCTTCCTTCCCCTAGGAGTGACAAGTGTCCCTCCCTAACCTCTTACTTCCTCTTCCCCTCCCTTCTCCTTCATTCACCACATTCATCCTAGAGAAAGCTTGGAGTCCTCCATTGAAGCTCCCTCCATCCATGCTTGAATCCAAGGCATTTCTTCACCAAAAATCAAGTCTAGGAGCACCATTGAAGTTGGACCACCTAGAGGAAGCCATCAAGTTAGAGAGATTCATCTTTCCTTATAAAATCCAAGTGAGTTGTTATGATTTCCTTCTTCTATGTGTTCATGAGTTCTTTGATTGTTGTTCTTGTTCTTGAAATGATGATTCCTTGCTTGGAAACCCAAATGGGTGTTGAATGATTGGAAAATGAACTTGGTTGAAGTTAGGGTTTAAGGAATGATCATTTAAAGGGTTGGAAATGGGTGAAATGGGTAGAGATAAATGATCTAGGATTTCTTGGTTGGGAGTTTATATGTTTTGAATGGGACTTGGTAAGATGAAGGTGTTCTTGGGTGTTCTTGTTGTAAGCCATGGTAGAGGAAAGGAGAGATAGGGTTAAAAGGGGTTAAAAACTGAAAATAAGGGCTGGAGGAGGCTTGGGCGGTCGCCCATGGGGGCTTGGGCGGCCGCCCATCATGGCAGGAGGTACAAATTCCCTTGAAGTCCACTTGGGCGGTCGCCCCGAAGTGGTTAAGCGGTCGCCCAAGTGGCGTAAACTACAAAATTCTCTTGAGGTCCACTCAAGGCGGTCGCCCCGAGTGTAGGCGGTCGCCCAAGACCCTGAACCAAGTTTAGAGTTGTTCAAACCTAATCAAACTCGAACCAAAATGGAATCTCTTTAACCTAGATTAAAGTAGAATACTTTGGCTACACATTGACATCCTAAGTGATCAAAATGGAATTGGGGAAGTACTTTAATTGTTGCTTGGAAAGCGCTAGTTAACCTAGTTTGGTAACTTAGTAGAAATGATTCTAACTTGGTAAATTGAACTTGGATCTTCATAGAGGCCTTGTATTATTGTATAAAGACCTTGTAGGATGGATTGATGGTATTTCCTTGCCTTACTTTGAGTTCATATACATTGGTTATATTATGCATAGTGTGTTGATTTATTGTTGCACTATGATATTGGTTGGACATGAGTATATTTACCATGTTGATATATGGTTATCCCTTTTTGTGGATTGTATTCAAGTATCTATTATGTGCTTGATAATGTTGAATACTTGTTATAGTATTTCTGTCATTATGATATTGTTGTAGGATTCCCTACTTTGGAATTCCTAAACTGTACATGTTGATACAAAGATTTATAGCCGTTGTGCTAATATGTTGAATACTCGATATAGTATTGCTATCTTCATGATATGCTGTTGTGGTATGTATTCCTACTTTGGATCATACAATGTTTGGTTAAGCAAGTATGTTATTACTGTGCTTAGTTATGTAAATCCAGCTGGTATTGATTTATTTGTTTGTTGGACAATGTATGGGATTATAATGGCATCGAGCCAAGTTCATTATAATTCATACATTGGTAACCCAATTGTCCCCCTTGTGTGGGATTTGTGGGCTAGCATCTCCTTTTGAGGTAGATGGTCTAGTTTCACCGGGATATGGACCGTGTGTCGGGAATCCCTATGCATCATTATTGTTCATGGTTCCGAACCGCTTCTTCAACTTCTTCTTTGCTCGGTTGTGTATATCCTTTTGGAGATGAAACCTTGGCTCGGTATCCTTCTAAGTGTTACTTTATCGTACTTATGTGTTGTGATATATTCATGCCGAGATGGTCGTTGTTTCCAACCCAGGTATGGGACGGTTGGCGTGCAGGGGAGCCTCTCGGGTTATGTGGATATGTCTTTTGATGTGTTGCATCTTATATGGCATATTGCTTGCATTCATAATAGCTCATTGAGATTTATTCTCACCCCTCTCCCTTTCTTGTTTTAGATTCCGAGACAAGTGGACCGACCAAGTAAGGGCGGAAAGGAGTTTAGAAGTGGTATTTTGGGAGTTGTCGGGTTATGTTAGATTGGTGTAGAAAGTGTTTGTTAGCATAATTCTTTTAAAGGGTTGTATTCATAAACTTTAATTTCATACTATATTCGATATCTTTTGTAACTAAAACCGTTTATTATTTTCGTGGTTGATTAACTTTCCCTCCAACGTGGAAGGAGTAGAGTTACTTTGAAATAGTTGTGTTCAAGTTTTGGAGATGAAATCAAAGTTTTTAAAAATTAGGAGAATTGGGTTAGTTTGAGGACGCTCCAGCTCGGGACACGTGTAGGTTCCGGATCGGGGTCCTCACAGTTGGTATCAGAGCCAGGTTAGAGTTCTCGGGTAGAGTCTAGCTGAGTGAGAGTGTGCGATAACTTACGTCGAGAGCTTAATGCAGGAATTTGTTCAAAGGCAGAAAATGATCTTGATCAACCAAGGAATCAAGGAAAGGTGAGTTATGGAAAGATAGATTTCCCCACCATCATTTGAGGTATTTTACCTGTCTCAGGAATTAGGGTGCATACTTTTATAAATCCTTGTACATTAGTTCTCATGTGGCATTACTTTTCATCTTTATTTGCATAATTGGTCTAAGAGTTGCCGTATGTGCTGGAGGTTCTACTCCTATGGGGTCGTACCTCGAATCATCCTTAATTATCTTGGTAGTTGTGATTTAGTGGGCATGTATTGCCGGTGGATTAGGTCGAGTTACCAATCCATGAATCATCGTTATATTAACCTGAATTAATTGAGTAGATGTTGTGTTCGAGGAGGACTGTCGCAAGAAGCGAGTCTCCTTATTTATGTTTGATTTGCCTCCGGGGGTGGTAGAGGCGGATGAGTCATTATTGCTATTTTATCATATATGCATAAATGTCGAAAGTATGGCCTAAGGAATTTGAAGGTTATTTGAGTTGTGAGTTATCTTGATTCAAAAGAACCTTGAGTTCTCTCATGTACGGTGGTAAATGAATTGGTGAACTCTTAGTTTAGAGTTGGTCTATGGCCTAATTAAGAGTGGTTTATGGTTGTATAATTTGCGTGAGTATCTATACATTGATATCTCGTGGTGGAGACTAGATATATGAAGACTAATATTGAAAGTGATAGTCTAAGCGAGATTATATGAGTTATAAATTATCGCGAGTAAGAGATCTTATGGAACTAATATATCTTTGCCTTAGGTGCTATAAGTATTCTCTAAGGAGAGATTGATTGAATTCTTGCTACTAAATTGAATAGGAAATCAGATATTTTTGTAAGTAATATCACCCTATAAGTTGACTAAGTGGTGTTTTTCAAGTGAGTTTCAAAAATGGGTTTTCATCAAGTATCATACCAGGGTATTGAAGCTGAGTGGATATAAGTCACTATTTCGGTATTCGGATCCCTAGATAGAGTATACAAATTGGGATGATGGAATCGATGATTCAACTTAAGAAATTAATTGATAAAGAAGATAACTAGCTTAGCGATTCTCAGTAAGGATAAATTGTTACTGTATTTAGAAAAGATGATACTTGGTGGTTAATCAAAGGGTTATAGAGATCTTAAATAGGTAACTGTGAAGAATAAGTATTCGTTAGCACTCGTTGACGATTTGTATGAATGATTTTAGAAACTAGTAGGATACTCAATGGTTATTAGTTGAATTTTAGGAGTGTTACAATTTCAGTGAAAAATTACTTTAAGGATATACTTAAGACAACATTTATATCTAGTATGACCGTTTTGATTTATGGATTGTGTACTAGCTATGGAGAGGTAAATAGGGTAAATGTGAAGGAGTATAATAGATGTAGTTATTGGTGACTTATAAGGTCAACTTCAGAAATTGGTAAGATAGGTATATGGTTCGTTTTGAGAATTGATTTTCATTAGTTGAGAAAATGAGGATGGATCTTATTGGGAGACAGGATACTTTAGGATGGTTATATACTATAGTTCGACTTAGTTACGTGAATCATATGAGGGATTTGTGTGATGATTGAAAGATATTGACGTTGTACGGATTTTGAGTTTGTTGATGGTTATTGAGAGTTAAGTTAGATTATACTGTAATGTTTAATTGGAATTCGGGAATGATTGATCTATGTGAGTTCCAATTATATTTTCTGATTTAGAAATTATGGTATTTGATTGGGAACTAGATGTTTTACAATATGTTGTTGCTAAGTACAATACCAATATCAAAGGTGGTGAATAGATGACTCAAATTAAATAAAAGTGTTGAATTTTCAACTTGAGGAATTATTGAATTGAGGATGGTTTACCTAGTTATAATCTTAATGATTGTTTTAGTGTTATTTATCGGGGATAGTAATAAGTATTGCGAGATTGTGTTTTCTTAGAGAGAAATTAACTAAGTCTAAATAGTATGAGTGGTGGCTACACTATAAATAGAGGTCAATCAAGAATATTTTGTTAAAATTGTTTTAAAGGTGTTTTAAAACTTTGGAATATATATATTGGACCTCTGTGTAAGCAATTGTGCCCTTCGGGGATAGTTGATAAGGTCAGTAAACCATTTTCGCGTAAATTAAAATCTGTGAGTAATTTAACTATCTACCACTGGTATGGGACGGTTGTAGATAATTAAATCACTCGAGCTATTTTTGTTAGCTTATCAATCCTTTGAAATTTCTGAGTGGTTTGGTTAATTAAAACTGGTATGGGCCGGTTTTAAATAAGTAAACCATTCGGGTCTCTTTGGATCTCTTTTATATTATCATTTGGAATTCTGAAAGATGTTGTAAAATTTCGAAAGACATGTTATTTTAAAGTTATAGCTCGTACAGAAGCAAGTAAAAAGGCAACCTAGTTTCCCTATAATGATTAACTGTATTCAAGTGTTGGTCCAAGAAATGATTTGATATGTGGAGTTATTATTGTGTCGGTCACAATAGACTCGATTTTGTTTTGGAGTTGGATCGGCTCCGTTGTGGGCGGCCAACCATTCAATTTGAACATTGATTTGTCACTAGTCCTGAACATAATTGGAACATTGAATTGTGATAATAGAATGTTGACGTTAGAAGATTTATTAAAATATTTAGAGTTCTAGGTTGAACTTGAGAGTTTTAACACTATAGATTTTGTGAATTAGTTGCATTGGGAGTAATGAAGGGTATGTTATTTTGTTATAGAAAATTGAATTACATTTTCTACTCGTTATATATATAGCTTGATGAAATGTTATTAATAAAGTCCTCTCATATGTTAGGGGATAGTTTGATTGTTTAAACCCCATAGTATTAAAAAGATTGGATAGTCATTCATGTGGGAAGATCCATTTGGAGTGTAGGAAGGCCATTAAATTTAACCTTGTGAAAATTTGAGGAATCATTACTTATTATTGAGAATAGGCTACGGGCATATGCGATGGATGTTAGTAGTCAATAGTACGAATGGTTACCAGTGGTAAGTGCGTATAATAGTAGTTATCATTCTAACATTGAGATAAAACCGTATGAGGCATAGTTTGGGAAGAAAATATCGATCTCTAATTTGTTGGGTTGAGGTTAGAGAAGGGCCTAAGGTAGATTGGCGCCAAAATTTGTTAATCCATTTGAAGTTTTAGAAAGGGTTGGTGATTTGGCTTATAGACCGACTTGGAGCAAATTATAGAGTATTTGAAGTTTTAATGTGATATTGTAATGTATTTGGTGACCTAAGTTGTAATACTTTAATTATTTATATTTTCATTGAGATCGGAAAAATTCGTGTTAGTGATATTTGCATAGTATGCTTGGATCATTAAGTGGTAACCTCATATTATTGATGGAATTAGAAATTTAATTTCTTTGGAAGAAGAATCACAACATTTAAGAGACTATTTGGAAATTGAAGTTTGATGTATACTTGTAACCGATGCGGGTTGATCAGTTAGGTAAGTGACAGTCAAATTCGGGACGAATTTTCTTTAAGGGGGAGTGAGTGTGACGACCCCAACCCTAGGCACTCATTTTTAAATATTTAATTATATGCTTTTAATATTCATGCTAGCTTTATGTGTTCAATATTGTCTTTAAAATTCTAAATTTAGGATAAATTGGGTGAGAAATAAATTTAGAATCTTTTATGAAATTATTGGACATTAAATAAATAAACATGGATAATAGTAAAAATGGGAAAATGATAAATAGTGTAGGGAGGTTAAATGAGTAGGATGAATTAATGGGATAAGGATTTAATTTTATTTTTTTTAAGTTAAAGTGAAAGCCTTGAGATTTGCTTGGGGGGCCAAATTTAGTCTTCCTTCCCCTAGGAGTGACAAGTGTCCCTCCCCTAACCTCTTACTTCCTCTTCCCCTCCCTTCTCCTTCATTCACCACATTCATCCTAGAGAAAGCTTGGAGTCCTCCATTGAAGCTCCCTCCATCCATGCTTGAATCCAAGGCATTTCTTCACCAAAAATCAAGTCTAGGAGCACCATTGAAGTTGGACCACCTAGAGGAAGCCATCAAGTTAGAGAGATTCATCTTTCCTTATAAAATCCAAGTGAGTTGTTATGATTTCCTTCTTCTATGTGTTCATGAGTTCTTTGATTGTTGTTCTTGTTCTTGAAATGATGATTCCTTGCTTGGAAACCCAAATGGGTGTTGAATGATTGGAAAATGAACTTGGTTGAAGTTAGGGTTTAAGGAATGATCATTTAAAGGGTTGGAAATGGGTGAAATGGGTAGAGATAAATGATCTAGGATTTCTTGGTTGGGAGTTTATATGTTTTGAATGGGACTTGGTAAGATGAAGGTGTTCTTGGGTGTTCTTGTTGTAAGCCATGGTAGAGGAAAGGAGAGATAGGGTTAAAAGGGGTTAAAAACTGAAAATAAGGGCTGGAGGAGGCTTGGGCGGTCGCCCATGGGGGCTTGGGCGGCCGCCCATCATGGCAGGAGGTACAAATTCCCTTGAAGTCCACTTGGGCGGTCGCCCAAGTGGTTAAGGGCGGTCGCCCAAGCTGGCAGAAACTACAAAATTCTCTTGAGGTCCACTTGGGCGGTCGCCCAAGTGTAAGGGCGGTCGCCCAAGACCCTGAACCAAGTTTAGAGTTGTTCAAACCTAATCAAACTCGAACCAAAATGGAATCTCTTTAACCTAGATTAAAGTAGAATACTTTGGCTACACATTGACATCCTAAGTGATCAAAATGGAATTGGGGAAGTACTTTAATTGTTGCTTGGAAAGCGCTAGTTAACCTAGTTTGGTAACTTAGTAGAAATGATTCTAACTTGGTAAATTGAACTTGGATCTTCATAGAGGCCTTGTATTATTGTATAAAGACCTTGTAGGATGGATTGATGGTATTTCCTTGCCTTACTTTGAGTTCATATACATTGGTTATATTATGCATAGTGTGTTGATTTATTGTTGCACTATGATATTGGTTGGACATGAGTATATTTACCATGTTGATATATGGTTATCCCTTTTTGTGGATTGTATTCAAGTATCTATTATGTGCTTGATAATGTTGAATACTTGTTATAGTATTTCTGTCATTATGATATTGTTGTAGGATTCCCTACTTTGGAATTCCTAAAGCGTACATGTTGATACAAAGATTTATAGCCGTTGTGCTAATATGTTGAATACTCGATATAGTATTGCTATCTTCATGATATCTTTGTTGTGGTATGTATTCCTACTTTGGATCATACAATGTTTGGTTAAGCAAGTATGTTATTCTTGTGCTTAGTTATGTAAATCCAGTGGTATTGATTTATTTGTTTGTTGGACAATGTATGGGATTATAATGGCATCGAGCCAAGTTCATTATAATTCATACATTGGTAACCCAATTGTCCCCCTTGTGTGGGATTTGTGGGCTAGCATCTCCTTTTGAGGTAGATGGTCTAGTTTCACCTAGGGATATGGCTGTGTGTCGGAATCCACATGGTCTGTTATTGTTCATGGTTCCGGAACCGCTTCTTCAGGTATTCTTCTTTGCTCGGTTGTGTATATCCTTTTGGAGATGAAACCTTGGCTCAGTATCCTTCTAAGTGTTACTTTATCGTACTTATGTGTTGTGATATATTCATGCTGAGATGGTCGTTGTTTCCAACCGGTATGGGACGGTTGGCGGCAGGGAGCCTCTCGGGTTATGTGGATATGTCTTTTGATGTGTTGCATCTTATATGGCATATTGCTGCATTCATAATAGCTCATTGAGATTTATTCTCACCCCTCTCCCTTTACTGTTTTAGATTCCGAGACAGGTGGACCGACCAAGTAAGGGCGGAAAGGAGTTTAGAAGTGGTATTTTGGGAGTTGTCGGGTTATGTTAGATTGGTGTAGAAAGTGTTTGTTAGCATAATTCTTTTAAAGGGTTGTATTCATAAACTTTAATTTCATACTATATTCGATATCTTTTGTAACTAAAACCGTTTATTATTTTCGTGGTTGATTAACTTTCCCTCCAACGTGGAAGGAGTAGAGTTACTTTGAAATAGTTGTGTTCAAGTTTTGGAGATGAAATCAAAGTTTTTAAAAATTAGGAGAATTGGGTTAGTTTGAGGACGCTCCAGCTCGGGACACGTGTAGGTTCCGGATCGGGGTCCTCACACATTTCCTGGAATGTTTTGTAGTAGAGTATATCCTTGCATGCTCCCGTGTTAACCAAGATCCTATTGGACGTGCAATTGCCAATGAGCCCTATGATAATGAGCCATGTGATGATCAAACTATGTTCTCTAATGGCCAACTCGTATGGCTAGAAAATGATAATATCCTCTTGTGCACAAATCCTTGGTGGGACGTACGAAGTCTTACTCAGCTGAAAAATCTTATGCTTGAGGGACGTGTTGCTTGTCTCCTAAGAAATCACCCCAAGGGTCAGCCTGGGTTGCTTTGGCTCGGGCGGCCCTCTTGCAGGTTGATCCTCTGTCGGGGGATGATCTCCTTTCACAAATCAATCTAATCTTCCTTCATTAACCCACTTTTGGATGATACTCTTCAAACTCAAACAATCCTCTGTGTTATGGCTAGTGTCCTTATGATACTCACAGTACTTGTTGTTATCCCTACAGAACTTATTATGTGGGTTCATAAGCACTGGGGGGTCCCAAATCAACTGTGTTTATAATTTCAGTCCGGACAACAGTGAGGGTAGTGAAGTTTTCAGGGCCTCTTTCAGTCGCCCTATTATGGTTTTTCCCCTTACCATTGTCTGAGTCAACCCTAATGGTTACTCCTTTAGATGACTCTCCAGTGTCAACATTCTTGGAGCCTCTATTCCTTTCCTTACATTCCTCGGCCACGACAACATCATATGCCCTTTCGAACAAATCTTTCCTCATGGTCGCTCGCCTGACCTGTAACTCGTAATCTAAGTCAAGTGTGGACACTCCATTTCTGAAGCAATTGATGACCTCCCTATCAGTCAAGTCTTCCTCGATTTAGTCATTCCTTGAACCTGGTGAAATAGCTCATGGTACTCTCAGTCTTCCCTTGGGCTATATTATTTAGGTTGGTGATCGTTTTCTTTCGGGCCCCTACCATTAAGAATCTTTCCAAGAACTTAAGTCGCATATACCGCCAACTGTTAATGCAGACCGTTGACAAGCCACAAAACCAAGTCAAGGTTGCACCAGTGAATGTGCTCGTCAATGCCTTGCAAAGCACGTCGTCTTTTGAGGAGAACAAGCACATTGACGCCTCAAAATGTTGCCTATGGTTAAAGGCATTGGTCTCCCCCGAGTACTTTTCTAGGACGGGCAATTTAAACCCTGACTTGGGAGGGCCCATGTCCAACATTCCTTGGGTCAGAGTTCGAATAGTGCTATCATTTCGTTCAACCTTGCCATGGGTGACCTGGCAATCTACTTCCATATCATCCAACCTTCTCTTGAGGTTCAACAACTCCCTAGCATCCAAACCAGGTCCTTCTTCCCTATGGTGGGAAATGGAGTTCGATTTCTGGCGCTCCTCCCTTTGATGTAGCCTCCGAGAAGGCGTTCGCTTTCTTTCAACTCTTGGAGGTGACCTTTCCCTCCTGTCTCTTCTTGGTGGTGAGCGACCTCTGGCTGAGGGCGGACCCCTTGCTCTGGGAGGTGACCTGCCCCTGGTTCTGTCGGCCTCTAACTGCCTCTTATGGGCCGAGTCAGCTTCTTGTTCCATGTTATTGTTTAGCCTATCTCGTAGGTCACCCGTACGATCAACTGAATTACCCACCGGGCGAGGCCTTTCATTTCTCCCTTCACCTTCGAGGGCCTAGGGGCCCTGTTCTTGGGTCGCTGTGATGTTTGTGAGGGTGCTATTTGGTGTGACCTATAGTCGTCCTTTCTAGGAGACTCTGGTAGGTTAAGCAGCTCGTCATGAACCTCCAACGGGCTTTGTAGGACCTTCGCCCGTTCCAATAGCAATTCTTTCCTACTAGGGTGAGAAGTTGAGGGACTTGGTAGGTTGCCTGCAGTTGTTCGACCCGTTTGGTGCTTCTTATTTTGTTGACCAACTCCTTGGGTAATCATTAGCCTCTTTTCTCTCCTTCTGTCTTGGATTTCCACTCCTTCCGCCACACTGTTGGAATGGGTAGGCCTCTTAAGAGGTTTCCACGAGGAGGAGGAGGAGAAGGAGGAAGGTGGGGCGTGCGGTTTCCTGTGTCTACATCCGTACATGTGTTGTTGCCACCAGCGTTCTCATTGACTGGATCACTTGAGGCAGTAGTAGTATGCCCGTCTGACACCATGTTTGTAAGTTTGCAAAGTTTCAAGGTCTAGTATTCTTCGACTCCCGGCAATAGAATCAAACAGATGATGCAGGAATCGTCCCAATCAGCATTAGTATAGCAATATGTTGTAACCCAGCCACTAATACTTGAAATCAGGAACAAACGACTAGCTGAAATGGTATCCGGCTAATACCCTCCGGCGTGATGATGAGATATAGTGTATGAGAAACTGTATTGAAACAACGTAAATCTCAATAAACAAAATGACGTTACCTTTTTCTGTTGAGTATGGATTGATATTTATAGTGTTGTCATTGGATGTATGTGAATCCCGTAGATTATGGAGGGAAAGTGTAACTGTCTCCGAGAATGTAGGAGACGGTTACTTATAACAACGTGGTTTTACACGCGTTTAGCTTGGTCAAGATCGCCCAATAAATTTAGGTCGACCTGAATTCGTGCATTGGCCAGGTAGAGATTATATAAGGGGTAGATCGTGAGTCAGACGAAGCTAGGTCGGGAATAAGAAAGGTCAGACGATAAGCTTGGTCGACTGGATCTAGATAAATGAGTACACGTATTTTAGTGATGTTAAATGGGCCTTTTACGCTTGGTAGACCCCTGGACCTGTTTGGACGTTGTGACTTGCCCTTCACTTTTATTTCGTTCAATAATCAACATAACTAACTTCTTAGCTGTATATAGGTATAGCATATACTTCCTCAGTCCCATAACAAGCGACACACTTTGTTATTTTGGGCGTCCCACTGATAAGTCACACTTCCTAAAATGGAAAAGAATCTTTACTATTTCCTCTACTCATTCTCTCTCCTACATTATTATAATACTCACAACACCATTATAATTTACTATTCTCTTCACTCATTCTCTCTCCTACTCAACTATCTACACTCACAACACATCAATCTTTTCACTTTTTCCTTAATTTCCGTGCGGAACAGTAACTGCGTCGCTTGTTATGGGACGGAGGGAGTAGGTATAATGTTTTTTTGTTCCAAAATAATTATTAAAAACAATTTAAAGTTAATTTTGATCAAAAGCATATTTAAAAAAAAATCGATAGTAAATTTATTTAGATACATAAATTAATGGCACCCAATAATAAAAACAAAAAAAAATACAAAGTTCGGATGCAATTTCAAGAAATTTTTAGCGAGGACAAAACGGGGTAAACCACACGCCTTACTGTGTGGTTCTCCATACCTTAAAATCACTTCAAGTTCCCCCGCACCGTAATCCAATCCAGATGTCAGCATTTCTAGGACGATCTTGCCCTTGGATGCTGAAACACATCTTCGTCAGCATCACAATCCTCCACGTTTATCACCTTCTTCCCTTGTTATCACCCCCAACATCCATCCCCCAATCGATATCCCACCCACTTAATTGATACTCCCTTCGTCCATGAAAGATTGTCTCATTTGTCATTTTAACTTGTCCCAAAAAATATGTTTCATTTCTAAAATTAGACATGAATATTAGTGCAAATCTACTAAGATACAAAAAGGTGAAGCTCTTTTTTAATAATTGCAAAATGTACAATAAGACAATCTTTTAGGGACGGAGGGAGTATTATACACTCCCTTCCACTTACTTTTAAACCCAACTATTAAATCAAGTTTTTTTTTTTTTTTTTTTTTTTGTCATTTTGTTCATTCTATTTTAAATTGAACAATTCAAAATAATGATAAATATTTATATTTTAATATTATACGAATTCACTTGTCATATCAAAAACAATAATTTATTTAATATTTCTCGCATTCATTATCTCTCATATTTTATTTTTTATACTCACATCACCTCATACACTTATTCTTTCTCCTAAGTCTTATTAAATATCGTGTCAAAAAATTAGTATAATTTAAAATGTGACGAAAAGAGTATGTATATTAGTTTTATTATCAAGTATATATGGATAAACAAATTTTATATAAAAATCACTCATTCCTATCACTAGAGAAAAATAGGAATTTAGTGTGTTTTACTCTATTCTTCCATCCCAAAATTAATACTATTATATTTGACTTGTCAACAATTTTTTTAAAAAATATTACTAATATATTACTTATAAAATAATAAAATTACAAGTTATTTAATATTATTTTAAAACAAATTAAAATAAAAAATACAATATTTATAATGAAAAGAGTAATGAATTGTAGGTCAGAAAAAGTGTCAATTTACTATTGCACCAATGAAAGAGTGACAATTTTGAATCATCATTAGTTGAAGATTATAAATAATCAATTATGTTTAATTTATAATCTCATATATTTTAATAATTATTTGTGGTATAATAAATTTTCTTTTCTCCATTGAGAGCAATTGATTTCTCTTATCCGTTGTTAAGAGTAGTTGATTTCTTCCCATTCTTGAGAGTCTTTGATTATTTTATTTGTCTATTTGTTTTGTATATTGCAATTGCAATCAATCTACAATAACGAATTTCACATTATCTCAAAACAAAAAAAAATGTCATTATTCTTGCTGTACAAAAATATTTCAGGGGTTTTGGAATGTCTGCTAGACATTTACTCATCAACCCGAATTTTCTATGTCAAGTACTAAAAGCAATTTATTATTCGATGGAGAATTTCTTAATTATCGAATTGAGACAATGTCCAAATTATATTTAAAGTAAAATCTAAACTTTTAAAAATTTAGATCGAAATTGTCATTGTTGTAAGTTAAATAAATACTTACTCAATCTCACTCGAAAAAGAAACAAAATTTTATTTTGGGTGTCCCATTTAAATTTTTTAATTTTGGGTGTTTCTTTTAAAAATGCACATCTCAAAATAAAATCTTTTTCATATATCTTTATTCATGAGACTCACTTGTTATAATCATAATATATCTATTTATTGTTCCATATCCCATATTTTTTATTATACCTCACTTTTTTGATACTCACAATATTTACTATACTATACTCCCTCCGTCCCCAACTAATATACCCGTTTACTGTTCAATGCAAGAATTAAAGAAAGTGTGCATTGGAAAAAGTGTTGTGAATATAAAAGTAAAATAGAAGAGAGAATGAGTGAAAAAAATAGTAAAATAGATTGATGTTATAAGTATAAAAATAAAATATAAAAGAATGTACGAAAGAAATAGTAAAGATTTTTTACCAGTATATTTTTCTTAATTTTCGTGACCTATTTTATACTTTCTCGGAAGATACCAAGAGAATAATAAGTTCAGAGGGCTGTTTGGGTACTTACCAAAAATAATTAAGATTACAGACAGACATAGAAGTCATTAGACTCACAACTCACGTTTACGTTGCTGTTTGTTGAGCAGATATAAAAAGGTGGCCCTATCTTTCATTCTTTCTTTCTTTCTCTCCCTCTCTCCGTTTTCTACAAATCCGGGAAGACTCCGTCTTCCTCTCATTTCCTCCGTCATGATTTCCCTCAACGGCAACACCTTCCGGGTATATCTCTTGGACTTTTTGGTTATGCAGATTTAATTTTTTGACGATCAATTTTGGTTATGCAGAATTAATTTCTTCTTAGATTTTCCGGATCATCATTTCGTAATCTAAATTTGAATCAGACTGATACTAACAGATTTTATTTGTTTCAATTAATTGTGCTCTTAGAACAATTCTCTCTCCGGAGTTTCACGATGCTTAACACAGTCGAAGCCGAGAAGAGTGCCAGCTCCGGTGATGGTTCGTGCGAGCTCCAATGGCAGGCCAGGGGAACGAAACCTCAGCGTTGTAATGGAGACGACTAGTCAAAAGGATGGTGCCGCGGTGGTGGAGGTGGACTCGAAACCGGCGGTTGTCGGTGGTGGTGTTGAAGACGTGTACGGTGAGGATAGTGCCACCGAGGAACAATTTATCACACCTTGGTCTGTTTCCGTTGCTAGGTGAGATAGATCCACCAATTACAAACTACTTCGATGTTTACAATGCGTCCCTTTCCCTCTTTTTCTTTTGTTTCTATTATACCCCTTTGGTCCCTCATATAAATTTAATATTTGTTTTTTAGCCGCTGATTAAAATGTAAGGACTTCAGTTATAAAAAGTTAACAATTAATCACCTATCATTCTTCGCCCAAATGGTTATATAATTAGGATTCTTACATGGAAAAATCGAATTAGGGTTTCTCAATCGGAAGAATCAAATTAGGGTTATCACTTGGAAGAATCAAATTAGGGTTCTCATTTGGAAGAATCTGAACTATGGAGTATATATATACACACGTATAAATAATTTTTGTATTTTCCTAAAATTGCCATCAGTTTCTTCAAAATTCAAGCCTTCGTCAGTCTGTATGACTTAGCCTTATACACCGGCTCAGCCTTTGATCACTAGGATGTTAGTAATATAATTATGGGCGTTGTGTGTTAAAAGTAATTAAGCAAGTTTAATTGCATTTTATCGGAGGCATTTATATTAGAGAGTAAAGCCTTAGTTTTTTTTGTTTTTTTTTAATTGATATATAGCCTTGGTTTTTAAGTTTGAGTTTACTTTATTAATTTGGTTTTGTAAGGAGATAAGTATATGTTACTTGTAGCACTTAATATTACTTAACTACTCAAGTACACTGAAGGTTAAATTCATATTTAGAGAATGCTGAGATTATTGGACTAACATTTGAGAAGAGACTGATCTCAAGGAAATTCTGAATTGGATAATAAGTTGAAATTGTAATATTATCGGGTAATGGTGGGCTCCATGTCCCAGGTTTTCTTTTAAAGGAAAAGAAAATTGGAATTAGTTATTTATTTGAACACCGAAAATTAGAATTAGCTAAGAGTTTATAATAGTTTGAGTTTTCTGGCTCCAATAATTGTCCAATCTGTTTTTAAACTTTGTTTCTTCGTGTTCCGTGTTGTCTAAGAGATGTAATTTTGCTGTCTTTAGAGGAGGCATACTTGAGTACAAATGGTTTATAGATTCTTTAAACATGCCTTAAATGCATTTGTCTTCTTAATTGTGAAATGGACTGAATATGTTTCCAGTTTTCTTGTTTTCCTGGTGAGTGTTTATCTGTAAATCTTCTTTATTATCATTGTTTGACTGAAAGCTTACGTCATTGGCTTAAAAATCTGAATTTGTCTGACACTCTAACCATACATTTCAGTTCTATTCTTTTTCTTTTTTGTTTCTTATGATAAATTTTCCTTGCGTCCTGCTGACTATGTTTAAGACTTCTTTCTCAAACAACGTAAGCAACGTTGTGACATGATTTCATTTAGTGCGTTACATTATTTTTTGTTCTTTCCTTTTATTCCCTTTCTTTGTTAATGTAATAGCTTTGTAAACTTGACCATAAATTACTTTCCTTTTTGCAGTGGATACTCATTGTTACGGGATCCACACCACAACAAGGGACTCGCCTTTACTGAAAAAGAGAAGGATGCCCATTTCTTGCGCGGTCTTCTTCCTCCGGTCGTTGTCAATCAAAACCTTCAGGTTATTAAGATGAACTCTTGTCACAGATCATTAGTTTTGGTCTCTCTTTTCAGACATATTTGCGAAAGTACACTGTAACTTCATAGTTTTTTACTAAGCAGGTGAAAAAGATGATGCACCTTATCCGCCAATATCAAGTACCATTGCAGAAGTATATGGCCATGATGGATCTTCAGGTATATTCTCGAATTACAAATTGTTGATGATATATTGTTCCTTATTAATTACAGCTTCTCTTTCTGGAAAAAAACATTTAATGATAATGATTCACATGTTTGGGATTTGTGAATGTTAAAATCTTAATGCTTGTGAGCACGTGCTGATTTACAGGAGAGAAATCAAAGGTTATTCTACAAGCTACTCATAAACAATGTCGAGGAGCTCCTCCCAGTTGTTTATACTCCTACTGTAGGAGAGGCATGCCAAAAGTATGGTAGCATCTTCAGCCGTCCTCAGGGTCTTTTTATTAGCTTGAAAGAAAAGTAAGTGTGTATTATGGTTTTGCTTTAGTGTTTCAGAAATTCTCGCTGCCTCGCTTTATTTAGTACTCCCTCCGTCCCAAATGAATGTCCAAAAAAAATTCAAATTTACTCTTGATCAAGAGCAACTTTGAAATTTCTTTGGACATTCATTTAAGGACGGAGAGAGTAACAATATAGAACTGATTAATGTAACCTTCTCAAGGGGAAAGATTCTTGAGGTACTGAAGAATTGGCCTGAGAAAAAAATTCAAGTTATTGTTGTCACTGATGGTGAGCGTATCTTGGGGCTAGGGGACCTTGGTTGCCAGGTATGTTTGAGTCTTTAATATATTGACGACGAATCTCATCTCCATTTTGCCTAAAAATCTGCAATTATTTACTACCTTGGATTATATCTGCTTCACAACTGTCCCCCTCCCCCCTCGACAGGATTTTCGTCTCTCTAACCACGTTTTTTATTTTATAATGTAAATTTTGTGTATTGGTTTTGAAAAGCTGAAATGAGCTTCAACCCAAGACATAAATTGGCTAGTTATCCGTAATCCTTAATACAACAACAACAACAAAACCTTTGTCCCAAAATAATTTGGGGTCGGCTAACATGAATCCGTAGTCCTTAATTAAGGGATTCAATTGTTTGGGCATTAAGGAGCACAAAAAAAGAGAAATTAAGGCTTGTCGAGTGAAAAAACAATTTGAGAAGATATGATCTATCTCAATCTAAAGTGTCAATTCTAACAAGTCTGTATTAATTGACCGTGAAATGGATAAATTGTATCAGGGAATGGGAATACCTGTGGGGAAGCTCTCTTTGTATACTGCACTTGGAGGAATTCGCCCTTCAGCTGTAAGTTTCGGAAGATGTTTATTCTATGTTATTATTCCCATAATAATGCCTTCTTTTGTCCTCTTTCCACCTCAAGTTTTCATCTTTTAAAGAAGCACGGAAGTTTACTGAATCTGTTATATGTTTACAAACTTCAGTGCTTACCTATCACCATTGATGTGGGCACAAATAATGAGAAGTTGCTAAATGATGAATTCTACATCGGCCTCAGGCAAAGGAGAGCAACCGGACAGGTTAACAATTTGATCCATGTGCTTCTGTAGTTTTAGTTGTGCCTTTCACCTTGTTTCGTGTATAAAAATTTCTTCATTTCTTCAGGAGTACGCTGAACTTATGCATGAATTTATGTCTGCTGTCAAGCAGAATTATGGGGAGAAGGTCCTCATCCAGGTCAATCATTCATTTCGGTTGAAAGTTTATTCAAAATATTATGATGTTGTTGTGTTGCCTCAAATCTTTCCATTCATTTGATGTAGTTTGAAGACTTTGCAAACCACAATGCGTTTGATCTTCTTGCAAAGTATAGCAATACACATCTTGTTTTTAATGATGATATACAGGTAAATATTGGAGAGCCGTGATTCATAAATGCTAGTGTTTTTTTTTTCCTGATTGTTTTCCTTCTCCGTCTTTTTCTTTTTCCTGCACCAGGGGTTGGCCTGTTCTTGTGCTTGATCTCTAATATCTGCTTTATTTCTCATATTCCAGGGGACTGCGTCAGTGGTACTTGCAGGGCTTATATCTGCACTGAAGTTAGTTGGTGGATCTTTGGCTGACCATAGATTTCTGTTCCTTGGAGCTGGAGAGGTGTGACCTCTCTCTCTCAAATATATTTAAAGAAAGAATTATTGGATTGGAACAGATTTTATTTATTTTTAATTATTAATAGATATTTGTATTTAGTATTAGGATTTGTTCATCATCTAATCTCTGTTGGACTTTTTTTTTTTTTCAGTTGATGCATAGTGTTTCCTACTACTTTTCCCCTTCCACTTTGCCCGAGTTGGGTTCAGTATTCATTTTTCTCTCATTTTTATGCAGGCTGGCACAGGTATTGCAGAGCTCATAGCTCTAGAGATTTCAAAACAGGTCAGAACCTGTTATTTACATCTTTTTTTTTCTTTCGAAACAATCCCAATAAAGATGGATTTTTTTCTCAAATAATACCTTTTTATTTTTTTTATTTACCAAACTGACTTACTGTTCAAAGTTTTGCCCAAAATATCCCATTTTTTTTAAACTCGCTACACCGTGTAGCGATTTTAAAATTTTCCGTTTAAAATCGCTACACGGTGTAGCGATTTTAAATTTGCTAAATTTATTTTAATATTTATGATATTTATGCTATTAAAAAAAAACTAAATTTGAAATCGCTACATGATGTAGCGATTTCAAATGTAGTGTAAAGTTAGTACTTCCTTTGTCAACGTAAAGTAGTGTAAAGTAGTGTAAATTAGTACTTCCTTCGTCTCAAATAAAAATTATTTTTTTCAATGACCATCTACCAAAAAATTTTAAAAAATGTATTTTTATAAAAAAAATATATTTTTCATTTCAAAAATAAATATTACTTTCGACTCAAAATGAATAACCAAAAAATAATACTACATTTTTTATCCAAATAAATGACCATTACTTCCTTCGTCTCAATGAATATTTAAAAAAATAATACTCTTCATTTGCATAAAAAATTAATGTCATATTTTGAGACAAAGGCACTAATATTACAAACATTAATTTTAGAGGCGAATGAGTAGTATTAATTTTTAAAATATTCATTAGGATGAAGGAAGTAATGGTCATTTATTTGGATAAAAAATGTAGTATTATTTTTTGGTTATTCATTTTGAGTCGAAAGTAATATTTATTTTTAAAATGAAAAATATAATTTTTTTATAAAAATACATTTTTTTAAATTTTTTAGTAGATGGCCATTGAAGAAAATAATTTTTATTTGAGACGAAGGAAGTACTAACTTTACACTACTTTACGTTGACAAAGGAAGTACTAACTTTACACTACATTTGAAATCGCTACATCATGTAGCGATTTCAGATTTAGTTTTTTTTTTTTTTTTAATAGCATAAATATTAAAATAAATTTAGCAAATTTAAAATCGCTACACCGTGTAGCGATTTTAATTGGAAAAATTATAAACTCGCTACACGGTGTAGCGAGTTTTGAAAAAGTGGGACATTTTGGGAAAAAGTTTGAACAGTAAGTCACTTTGATAAATAAAATTTTAAAAATGGATTATTTGAGAAAAAATTCATAAAGATGGGTATTTATGTTGATATTTTTCCAGACACAAACTCCATTGGAAGAGACTCGCAAGAAGATCTTCCTCGTGGACTCCAAGGTACTGAAAGGAGAACTTATCTGCCTATAACTCATTTTAACATTAGTACCATCTACATGTATAACTGCTACCTTTTCCTTTTGGTAGGGATTGATTGTTAAGTCCCGCATAGAATCACTTCAACATTTCAAAAAGCCCTGGGCTCATGAGCATGAACCAGTTAGAGATCTTGTGGATGCTGTTAAGGTACAAACACATACTCTCTCTCTCTCTCTCTCTCTCTCTCTCTCTCTCTGAAGAACAGTTTTTTCTTACTTCATTCTCATGCTTTCTCAGGCAATCAAGCCAACAGTCTTGATTGGATCTTCTGGAGCTGGTAGAACATTCACCAAAGAAGTAGTAGAAGCTATGTCAGCTCTTAACAAGGTACCATGCTTATCTTTTTCTCTAAAGTCCTAAACGAGACGAAACCTCCTGTACCATTTTTGTACCACATTTTGTACCACCCGTGATCCATGGCTATGAATGATTATTTATGCATAACCGTCGGATCACTAGTCCAACAACAAAGCCTTTGGTCCCAAAATAATTTGGGGTTGGATCACTAGTGGTACACAAAAATAGTATAGAGGATTTCGTCTCTTCCTAAACTAATCTGTTGAGTCAACGAGCTGAAACTGACGTCACTGTATACGAGTCTTCTGCAGAAACCCATCATTCTTGCTCTTTCCAACCCAACTTCCCAATCCGAATGTACTGCTGAGCAAGCTTATGAGTGGAGTGAGGTAATCTTGTTATAAAATGACGCTCAATTCAAAATTTCCTCTCTTTTTACCTGATTATTGGCTATCCAAGTTATTAATTTTTTGTTGATTACAGGGCCGGGCCATATTTGCCAGTGGGAGTCCATTTGACCCTGTTGAGTATAACGGAAAGGTCTTCGTATCTGGCCAGGTCTTAACTCTAACCATTGTACCTCTTTGAAACTTCATGGTTATATACATCCAAAATAATGTGAGAATAAACATTAAAGGACTGATTTTGTCCCATTTTATTATACAGGCGAATAATGCTTACATTTTCCCGGGCTTGGGTCTGGGTTTGATTATCTCTGGTGCAATCCGTGTTCATGATGACATGCTTCTGGCAGCCTGTAAGTTCAGATCTTATGGAAACAGCTTTAGATATTAACCAAAATGAAATGCACACACACACACACACAGTGGTGAAACCACTCGCGTGTGATGGCCTTGATGGGGGTCCGACCCCTTAGATTTTGGAAAATGTCATTTCAGTACCTCTCAAATTTATAAAGATACACTAAAAATACTATTTTGTCAATTTTGACCCCTTTGCTTGTGATAAAAAGTTGCACTATGATATCATTTTGACCCCCTTTGTGCCAAATTTATATATGAAATTTATATTTTTTTTTTTCCCTTGAGCAATCTTGACCCACCCCCCTTAGAAAAAATTTCTTGGTTCGCCACCTCTCTCTGTCTCTCTCTCACACAGAGCTTATAATGCAAAGATAGCCTCTTTTGCTGGTTTGTATGTGACAAATGAATTTATTTCATTTCTGAGGAACCCAAACTCAAAACACCCCGTTTCACTCTTAAGCACCCTTTAGGAACTACCCCTAGTCATTGTCCCAAATGAAATCAAAGTCTGACACCATACATTTTTATTGGAACAGCGGAAGCTTTAGCAGCAGAGGTTTCACAAGAGAACTTTAAGAATGGACTTATATACCCTCCATTCACTAACATCAGAAAAATTTCTGCCCATATTGCTGCAAAGGTGGCAGCCAAAGCATATGAACTTGGTAAGATTCTTTTCCAACTGAATCTGTTAGTATTACTTAAAATAAAAAATGTGTGGTGATGGTAGGTTTTTTAGTGTACATTAAATATAGCCCGTAATTGCTTTGGTTAATTTATAGGTTTAGCGAGTCGTCTACCTCAACCAGAAGATCTGTTGGCATATGCGGAGAGCTGCATGTACAGCCCCAGTTATAGAAACTATAGATAAATTAGTTGGAAGATTCCTTCCTACTTTTGTTGTTTTAGGAATCATTTTATAAGTCATAAATCAGACTCTTTCCCACCCTTTTTCTTCTTCCTCAAAGGGTGTAATTTTGTGTTGTTTCATTTAATCATGTAAGTCAATTATTGGTGGGCAAGAAGAAGGTTGTTATGCACCATACAATACATACTGTCAGTGGTGAAATTTAGATTGATAATGTTGTTTACTGGATGGATTTGGGGCCATTGCAATTGCAGCTGTCTGTCGGACAGGAACTGAATCTTGGCTATTCAATCTCTTAATTACAAGGTAAAATTGTCATTTCGAACTTATCCATTGAAACACCGAACACGATATCCATTGACCTACAGCCGACTGTACGGTCGGATTGCATGAGTCCAAATCTGGTGGCTTTTGGTCCTAATTTTCTTTTTTAAAAGTCAAAAAAAAAAAAAAAAAAAAAAAAAGTTAAATTGTTTCTTTACATATGCTTATAACATTTAATCTAGATTT